>CANXYC010791960.1:0-14634 GCA_948193065.1 Aleurites moluccanus
TTATTTATATATGTCATTCTTTAAATTGCTCATCAAAATATTTTAAATCAAGGTTAAAATTAGAAGACAAGTTCAACCGAAAACCTAGTCCCCGAATCCTCTTTGGTTTCAAAGACTAGTGCACTTTTTTCCTTTGGGATAAAATTGGAGTCAAAATGGGTTTTTACCTTAAATTTTTTCAATAAAAATAACTTAAGGTGGCGACTTCAAAAATCAAAAATTATTTTAAAATAAAAGGCGCTAGGGTCATCTCAATCAGTAAGAAATCATCCCAAAATGAGCATACTTGATTCCATTCAGTTGGACAGGACGCGATGCTTGGGCGAGGCCTCATAGGTACGGGTAGACCTAAGGTCACCGGAAACCCATAAAACTCACTAACAATCCAGATATCAATCAATCATTAATATTTAAATTATATTTGTTACTTGTTAACTTTACAGAAATTTCAATAGAGTTTCCTATGTATTTTTAATATTATTTATGATCCAAAATCTGGTCATTCAAAAATTACACAGCCTGCAGAAAAAATTATTTTTTACACTCCCAATAATTTACCATCCTTATACCCTCAACTCCATAATTAAAAAAACATTCATGGCACATCTAAGCACATATAATTTTATTTCTTTTCGTTATGTCACGTTACATTTTAACCTTATTATTTTTAGTATCATTATCTTTGTCATTAATTTAATCATTAAATATTTTCCATACTATAATTAATATCCATCACATCGGTTGTCATTAACAAATCTGTACCCTTTAATATTTGAAAAACATAATTGCTCCTTACATCTGCACACATCACCCACAATAGCAATGTCAGGAGTTCTACCATTCTGAATCAAGTCTCTGATATTTATACATTGTGGATCTTCCTTCTGAAAGTTCTTTATCTCATCTTTCAGCAATGACTTCATCTAAGACTGGACTATCATTATTGTTTCCTGCCCCTGTGATTCCAAGCTCAATCCAAACCATTAGCCATCTATTCCCGCAGTTCCTGTACCAGTGGTCTCTCTGTAGCAGCCATAAGGGATAAACTTCCCATCAATTTTCTACTAAGGACATCTGTTACCATATTTACTTTTCCAATATGACATAGAATCTGGTAGTCATAGTCTTTTAATAGCTAGACCCATCCTTCTCTATCTTCAATTCAGTTCTTTCTTTTGCAAGATATACTGGAGACTTTTATAATCGGTGTAAATCTCATATCTTACTCCATACAAAATAATGCCTCCACAATTCTAAAGTAAGGATCACTACTGCCATACCCAGGAAACCCTTAATCTCAGTAACCATGGCGGAACATCGCCAATTTGCAGCTATTTCAACTTTCTGCGGATTCACCTTTACCCTATCTGTGCTGACAACATATCCCAAAAATAAAACCTCTGTCAACCAGAACCCATACATTGAATCCTATCAGAACTCTGAAGTTAAACGCGCTTAGGCGAGAGTAGTATCATGATGGGTGACCTATTGGGAAGTTTTGGTGTTACACCCCTCCAATTGCATTTAGAGGATTTTTGCATACCGTTGATTACCTCTCAATAACTGCAATATGATTATGAAATGTTCTTTATGTTCCTCTTTACTCTGTGTTCTGAAAGTAGCCTTTGCAATGTTTTCACCTTTGATCTGCATCTGATAGTACCATGACCTCAATTCTATCTTTGAAGGAAAAATAAGTTTCTTATCATTACTATACATCCTTAGTGCTTTTCTTTCTTTTCTTTTTCTTTCTTTCTTTTCTCTCTTCTTTTTTTTTATATATATATTTTTTATTTTTATTTTATTATTATTTATTTTTTTATTTTTTTATATGTTTTTTATCTTTTCTTTCTCTCTCTCTTTTTTTAACAACAGCACTGATACTCCTCAGGATGAACTACTGGACCGGACATAATTCTTATCGCACAACTCCTGTAACTGCTTTCTTAGCTCTTCCAGCTCTGGTAATACCATTTGTAAATCCCTTTACCATAAAAATCTATTCTAACTCTCTGAATGCCCCTGTAGTATTAATCATTACTGTTAACTTAACAATATACATCTTTCTCATCAACCTCTCTGTCTGTACTGTAAACATTAACCCTAATATATATAACTGTTAACCTCCTTCTGAAATGCAAGCTTTTCCTATCCTTCGGGTCAAAACTCTATTATTTCTAATGCACAATTAATGGTAGCTTAATAACCAATTAATAAATCCGTACCCAGGAGAATATCAAATCCCACTATAAGTAACTCAATCAATTCAGCTAATAAGGATCTACCACAAACTTCCATATCACAAATATCATACTTATACTCTACAATATCTTTTTCTCCTATTGGTGTAGCTATATCTAAGGGTACATATGAAGGTTTTCTACCCAACCCCAAATTCATAACAAAAATAAGTGGCACAATGGAATGGGTTACTCCCAAATTAAGTAATACAAAAACTACTATTTTATGCTTAGAAAATCATACCTATAGCTGACTGATGTGATCCTTGGGTTTGCTGTAAAGTAACTGCAAACACTTGTTCTTGGCTCCTACCAGTTGCTGACTGTTCCCTTATTGGATTCTGTTCTGTTGGCCTGTCTCTATCTATATCCCCTCTGCCCACCTGTACTGATGACTGGGATGTTCCTGCCTTTGAAGACTTTACAACTTTACGGATAGGGCAATCTCTGTAAAAATGGCTCATTTGTCCACATACATGGCATGCTCCTAATATGAAACAACATGCCCCAAAATGTCTCCTTCTGCAATAAACACATGTGGGTACTAATGATGTCTTCTTCTTCTGAGCTGGCCTACTAGGGCCTCGAGAATAACCAGGAACAGGAGGCCTCATACTTATATTTATCACAATGTTACTCTCCCATAAGCCCTCTGTCGAAAACCTATCCATCATTCTCAGTTTGAACTCTTCCCAATCTATAGGATCATTACTGTGAATATTTTCATCAATATATTCTTTAAACCAGATTGTAGCAGCTCCCTCTAGCAATAACCCCTCAAGCTCTATAGTCCTAGCATCAGAACAAGGCAATATATGAATCACTCCGTCAACCCTATTAATAAAGTCACTAGGGTCAACACCAAACTCCCCAGTAAAAGTGGGTAGTTGTAGTCTCATGAACTCCCTAACAGTTACACCACACTCTGGAATAATTCTGCGTGTTCTGCCCCCCTGCAATACTGCTGGCTCTCTCTGAGGCACTGATGGTATCACAGACTGTACTACTAGCTGTACTGAATATAAAGGTGGCTACTGTACCACTGACTGTACTAAAGGTAATGGTGGTTGTACCACTGCAGACTGTGCTGTAATATAAGTCTAAATGGTCTGTAAGAGTTCCTGCCTCATTTCCTGTAGATCCTATCTTCAGGGTGCTTCTCTCATCTGATTAGACTCTGCACGTCTCTGTGATCTGTATGGCTCAAACTGAGTCCTCTGTATAACTGATGCATTAAAAACATTCTCTGCTTCCTCTCTAGGTCCATGATAATCATTCCCCTCACTAGACCTAGCACGTCTAGTTCCCTTCTCTAACATCCTAGCACACTGTACCAATCAACATATAAAAGAATATTCAGATCATAGGTACGCAGAATTTCAAACAAAGATGAAGACTTGTCATTTTTGACGATATATGAGAATCCTAGATTCCATGGTACTTCTATTACTACTTGTATGCAAACACTATAGGTTATATTAACCTTTAGCTCTGATACCACCTTTGTCACGACCCAACATAGGAGCCGCGACAGTCCTCGGGTGATGTCTAAGCTACCAGTACCGCGAAGAACCCAAATGACTATACTATATGGCATGCAATACAATAACAAGCTCATTATAGCTTGACAATTTTATAAAAATTTGGGCATCATCTCTTTTGTATAAGGAGTATGCCCAGCTGAAAAAATGCAAATAAACACTTCTACTATATACTTCAACCTCTATTCTCAATTCAATGATCCCTCTGGATCTCTAATATCAACTCAAAATAAACATATCTGCATATCAAGCAATTTTCCATATATATATATCATATCATATACACCCATATTATAATTCTTATATGAAACTATAAAGATGCAAGCACAAACATATACGTATGCTACTCTTTAATTTACAGTACCATGAAACCTCTATACTGTACAATTATTGACATATATTTTTGGAACTTGAGTTTTACATGATCAGCTAGTACTATTCCATGGCAGGAGTAGGGAATGCCAATGGAATGCGTGCCTCACTGCAGACCTAAAAATAATAACCATTGAAGGGGGTGAGTATAAAAATACTCAGTGAATTCAAATGTATAAAAATGCAATAAATGATCATGGAACAATGGTTAATCAAATGTGGCTTGTAGAATCAATATAAGATAATAAATATTTAATAAAGCAAGTATCTGTATACAAATCAATATAGATATCCATAAAAGAATCCATATAATATAACAAGTGAATAATAATACAAATACCCGTAGACGTATTCATATAAATATCTATACCAATATCATTATAAGAATCTCTGTAAACATCAAGATACTTATCCATATAGGTATCTAGATTCATATCCATGTAAATATTCATATATAATATCAAGTGAAGATATATCAAATATTCAATGAATGAGCCAATGCACATATGATATAACAGGTTTTAGGTACTGTGAAAAGTACAATTGTACTGATTTAGCACAATTATAAATTTTTTGATACAACACTCTTCCACACTATGAGTGCTCTATCCACCCATTCATAAGAGTGATCGGCTCTTACGGCTAGAGTACATCATCCCTCTCTAGCTGAGGCATGTATAAAAACCAGTGTGCACACGGTCGATGGATTTACCCGCTATACCATTGAGATAGCCTTGTTATGATATCATATGGGAGTGCCTCCATATACAATGTAAATAGCATAAATATAGCTCAAATAAATCTTATATAGATGTAGAATGATCATATATACATATATAAAGAAAAATGGAGCAAATTGGAAAAATATAAAAAAATTACGGGTCTGTTTTGGGATTTTTAGGTAGTTTCTGGTTAACTATGTTACCAAAAGAATTAGGTGGGCCATGAGGTACCGTTTCGAAGCTTAGGTCAAGAATAGATGATTGGGCCAAGTGGTGGCCCAATTGGCTTTCTGAATTTCATTTTATGGCCAGACAAAGTTTAGGTCATTTTAGGTCGTTTCGGCAGGTTTATTTACGAGCCAATTTGCACTTTAGGTACTGTATGATAATAAAGGCTGGTTTATCAGTCCAAATGACTTTTTATATGCTTTATGATACAAATCATGCATGATTATACATAAGGACTCACCTTAATCACTGTTTATCCTTTATTTCCCCCAATCCTCTATCGGTAGCCCTAATCAGCCTGCCGCTCGGCACTCCGAACTAGAGTTCTCGACGGTTCACCTATTTCCACGCATAACACTCCGGTAAGGTATAAAATCATTACAAAACATATTATATACCCAAAAACACATTAAATCACATAAGGCATACACCATATGCCCTATCAATCACACTTTGCATAAATTATACACCTTTCCACTCCTTTATGCCTAAACACTTATCTATCATCACTATTAGATCACATTATACATATGCATCATATTTAAATCACTTTACAACTCATATACACTTAATTTAACATTTAACATCAAACATATACTATATCCAGGATTAACTTCAAAGTACTTAAATCATCATTCTTTCACACATTTAAACCTATACATTTCTATCATTTCTAACACTAAACCATATTCAAACCTTACTTCATAAATCATATCAACCTAACACATTAAACTAACAAAGTCTACATAAACCAACTTGAATGAAATTGATTCTTTTTGTCCATTTTTCAATGCCATTCCATCAATTATCATACCATTGCATCAAATATATATCATTTAAGCATTTAAACCTAACAAACATCAAAACACATATTCACTATTCAAGTTCATCATTTCAGCCAAACCTAATTTCCTTCCAAATGGATTCTTTTCCAACTTTAAGTTATCAATTCATTACATATGCATCAAATACAACTCATTCCAACATTTAAACACCTAAAACAACAAAATGCACACCAAACCCTAAGCCATATATGGTTCGTCCAAGCTAGAAGTTCCTCCATTTCAATTTGTTTCAATCATCAATTCATGCTATACACATCAAATGAACAACATTTGAACCAATTAATCCATCAAAACAACACTTTAATTCAATGTTCTTCCTATTAGGGTTTCAATCCATTCTTTTGAATTCTAATCATACAAAATGAATTTCAATCACTAAATCATAACAAGGAACATTATATAAACATCATTGAATCAAAAGAACTCAAAAACCAACAACTTACCAAAAGTTCTTCAAAATCTTCTTTGAATTAATTCTTAGTCTAAATGAGTTTTTCCTTGAAATCTAATGTTATATTTGTGTTCACAAGGTATGAATTAATATGTTTCCATCCAAAAATGGAAGAAAAGCATAAAATTTGGTATGGACAAGGTGTGGCCGAAATGCTTAATGGACAAAAATGGAGTTGCTGCATCTTTTAAGCTTAAGGAAGATGAAGAAAAGTGATGTGGTGGAAAAAATCTATCAAAAATCAAAGGTTCGATCCAATGGTTTAGGTTTATGCAAATTTTTGTGAAACCTAGCCATCCATCCATCCATTTTGCTTACTTTAATGCTATTTGTTCATCCAAAGTCAACAAAGGTGGCTGCCATATACATTTGACACACCAAATCCAAAATCAAAGGCAAAAATCCTATACTTTGAGCTTTTGATAGCAAATTTGCATCCTATTGATCTAACCGTCCATTTCTTCATCATTTGATCCAATGGCTAGATTTAGTCAAGTCTAAAACAATTCCATAAGGTTGCACACATTCTATAACTCCATATTATAAAGTAAAAGACCAAAATGCCCTTAGTACAACCGAAGCACTTCAAGCACCTCAATTGAGCAGCTTGCCGGAAATTGTTTTCAACTGGGTTTATTTCTCCGTCTATTATTCAAATAAACTAAATAATATCATTTACATTCTCTTAAATTCTTTTATATCTTCAAATATATTGTTAAATCCATCAAAATCCGAAAGGGGTGTGAAATGACCATTTTGCCCCCAATTCACCAAAATTTCAAAATTTCCCGATTTTGTCCTAACAGCCTCTAAACCACCTTTATGCCTAAAATCTATTCATATAACATGCATAACCATCTATTTCATGCATAAACACATGCTATTATCAAATGCAAAAGAAAGAAAAAAAATTCCCCCTTAATTGCCCCTTTAATAGTTTAGGTTAGGTTTAGGCTGAAGTGTTATAATAATTTAACCTCAATTAACATTAACTAACACTAATTCAAAGATTCATCTCTTACAACTTCAATTTAGGGTTTTCAAATTAGGAAAACCTATCAAATGCATTAATTGATGCAATTAAACACTAAACCCATTCTAATTAATATTTAAAACATATAAATGATGCATTAAACCAAACAAATCACATCTTTACCTTAAGATGGAGAGTGGGCCGAAATCTTCATGCCTTTCATTCTTGAAATTTCTTGATTTTCCAAGCAAACCAAGGTTGGAAATCAATGAATCAAAGGTTTGATTCAAGTTTTCTTTAGGTTTTCTCTTTGATTTTTCAAGAAAATTTGGTGGGAGAAATTAGATGAAGCATTCGGTCAACAATGGAGAAGAAGAAAAAAATGGCCAAAAAATCTCTAAGGCATGCTTATACAGTAATTTAAAATGGAAAATTACAAATAGGCCCTTAAACTTTTCAATAATCATACTTTTGCCACATTTCCTTTTGTAATTTATTCTGACAATTCTGTTGAGAATTGGATTTCTAAGTGGGAATTGAAATAACTTATTTTTATTTATACTTTATTATAAAAATAGTTTTAGAGCCATTCTGAAATTTAGATAGTCGGTTTTTCACTATACCCATAAAGTTCCACTTATTTATAATTTTCAATTACTTACTTTTTCAGTGTTTCTAAACATTTTTCAGCTTTTTCTTTTCACCATAATTTCACACATATTTCTGTGATTCTTTACCCCTGGTATGAATCAGAAATTCTTCAGTCGACCAAACTGCTATTTTCCCGATAGTGCAATTAACACCAATATTTTCCAGGACAACATCTCAAATGCATTCTAACTGTGTTTTAAAAATTATCTTTAGTCATTTTGATATTCTCAGACCAATATCTGATTAGATAACTATTCACTCACGGTAGTATTTTCTAGGGTATTACAGACATTATCTTCTTAAAGGTCTCGCCAATGAAAGGAGTCTTAAGATTTGGAAAGAAGGGTAAGTTATCTCCAAGGTAAATTGGGCCATTTGAGATATTGGATAAGGTAGGGGGAGTTTCTTATCAGTTAGCATTACCGCCCAATCTTGATAGTGTGCATCTAGTGTTTTCATATTTCAATGCTTCAAAAGTATATATCCGACCCTTCGCATGTGCTTCAAGTTTAATCATTGGATCTTGGTCTGGATTTGTCTTATAAGGAAGTTCCAACAACCATTATAGATAGATCGGTTAGGAGACTTCGAAATAAGGAGATTCAAATGGTTAAGGTTTTGTGGAAGAACTAAGTCATAGAGGAATGCAATTGGGAGAGTGAGCAGAGCATGCAAGCGAAGTATCCTCATTTGTTTCAGACTTAAGGTAAATTCTTAAATTTAAGGACATTTTTCTTTAAGGGGAGGAGAGTGTAACACCCAAGATTTCGATTTGCATAGTTGCATGAGGTTATTGATGGTCCTGTGGTTATACATTGTATTGATTGGTTATTATAAAATTGTTTCTTTGCCATAAATATTATTTAGAGTGTGTTAGTTGATCTTAGAGTTTTTTTGGTGAGTGCTAGAATGGATTTGAGAAGTGATTTCCTTGATGAGGATGAACCTTGATGTTTCACGGGCGTGAACTCTTATCATAGCCATGAATTTGCTTTCTTTTGCGGGCGTGAACTCTTATCATATCTGTGAATTTACTCTCGGTCTAAATATGAGAAATTGACTTTTGTTTGTTCACTGGCGTGAATTTATCCTTCGCGGGCTGAAACTTCGGGCTCTATATATAGAAGTTATTTTTCAGATTTTTTTTAAAACTAGAAACCATAAATTCCTTATTCTTCTTCTTCTTCTTCTCATTTCTTACCCATTGCTAAATAACCTTCCCTATTACTCTTTGATCACCCAAATAACCATTTTCTTCATGGATTCTTCATAGGAAACACATTCTATGGCATCAAATCACTTCAAAGATATCTCTTCTCAAGAAATCTCTTTTAAGGTTTTGAAGGTAAATCCTAAATCTTTGCTTTTATAGTTTTTTATGGGTTATGACATTGTTAGATTAATTATTTATAGGTTGTAGGTAGTCTTTTATGAGTATTTATTACCATTTATTATGGTTGATATGGGAGTTGTGAAATTTAATGGTTTGGGGAAGGAAACCCTAATTGACTCATTTTTGGGAAATTTGTTATTTTAGGCTTGGTGAACCCAAGTACCTAAGGATTGATGATTGTAGTGATAATTGAGCTATTTGCTTTGGATTTGAGGTAAGTTATGGGATAATTTGTTCTTTGTTTTGGAATCCACACTTGTTAATATTGTTCTTGAATGAAGTTTAGTCATTGTTCTTAGCCTAAATTTCATATTGAATATTATTATTTTTGATATTGTAATATCATTGGGCCTTAGGCCATTATTGAACTGTATTACCTTTGTAAGACCATTTGGGTCATATGCAATTATTGAAAACCTATTGAATATTGTTAATGATATTAATAATGCGAGGTCTCTAGACACACTCATTATTCCTTGTATAGATTATATGGCTATTGACGATTTATAACGCCCTTCCAATGAGGGAGAAATCATTGAACTGTGTGCACCAGTGACCTAGCTAATAAGGTCAAATTGTGTAGTGGCTTCACCTAGGGGAGGTCTATCGGCCCTGGGACGTATGTTCTGATCAAGCATACATATGATATGAGATCATAGTATCTCGATGTATGAATGGATGGTATGGAAATGATTGTTGTTCCATTGTCATATTAATGAGTGTCATTAAATGTATTCTTATTTTTTTTATAAACCACTGTTATATATATATTGAATTCGATATATTCTTTGATCAATCAATGTGAAAACATATGTATTATTGTATCTCTATAACTTATTGAGTTTTCGACTCATTCTTTTTCTATTGTGGATTTCAGGTGCTAGAGAACCTATTGATAGGATAGACATTCAATCTATTCTTAGATCAATCAATGTGAAAACCTAAGTATTATTGTATCTCCATAACTTATTGAGTTTTCAACTCATTCTTTTTCTATTGTGGATTTCAAGTGCTAGAGAACCTATTGACAGGATAGACAGAGCATTTTGATTGTTTTTCTCTCTCCAAGAAGCTAATGTATTGATATGATAATTATATGATGTTTTGTATTATTTTGGGAATACTAATCTTAATGACTCTTTAGATTGAATTGTATTAAAATGTAGATATGATTGATCTTATTAGAAATCCTTGTTCCTTATTGATGATTGTATTTTGTCTTTTGATCGATAAGGAGCAAGTGATACTATATTGATGGATTATCTACCTATTGAAGTATATTGCATGGTTATAGAATATTATTAATGATTGTTAATCTAGGTTTGGGTTCAACGGGTCTATGGTGGTCTTAAGCCAACCCTTGCCCTAGGACAATCACACTTTTGGTTTTGGGGTGTGACAAAAGTGGTCAACCAATGTCAATTATGCTGGTGCAATTGGCTAGCCAATGTCGCTAGCGATGATGGTGTACAACTTTTCAATAACAATTTGGTAAGGTTTTGATGGAATTTCAAAAATGCCCATATATCAAACAACAAGTCACAATGTGGACAATTCCATAGGCAAATCAAATCCAACAAATAAAAATACAAATTGGATCAAATTAAGCTTGGAAAACAAGGGAAAATCAAACAATTTTTCAAAGGAAATGTGCACTAAGGCATTCGGCCAAACATGGAATTTTTCATATGGATTCCATAATTCAAAATATGATTATAGGCATGTAATATATTGTATATTAAACTCACCTAAACCTTCCAATTGCAAAAACAAAGCTTGTTTCTTCAATTTTCTTCAAATTAGGCAAAAATGGCAATCATGTTCTTCCTTTCATTCTACACCAAAACTGTCACTAGTTTAGCTTCCAATGGTTACAATTAAACATAAACTAACTTAATTATAGATTATGGAAGCTTAATCTAGGGTTTTGTTTCAAACATAACCTAATTAGGGTTTAGAATTAGGGATTTTCATCAATTTGAACAAATTAGTGCAATCAATTGCTAAACCCATCTAATTCAATATCTAAAACACCTAATTAACTTAAAAGGATGAAGAAAGCATCAAGTTACCTTAAGATGATGGTATGGCCAAATTCTTCAAATGAAGGATTCTTGGTTTTCCTTTGATTTCTTTGATGAAAATTGGATGGAATTTGGTTTATCAAAGTTGGAATTCAAGTTTACTTTGTTTTTTCTTAAAAAATTGCATGAAAAATTGATGGAGAAGTGGAGGAAATGGTTCGGCCAAATGAGGCAAGAGAGGAAGAAGAAGACAAATGGTGGAAAAATGGCTAAGAAGAAGACAAATGGTGGAAAAAATGGCTAAGTGTGGTATTTATGGGTGGCAAGTTTTGAAAATTAGGTTTTTCACCCCAAAACTTTCATTATTTATACTTTTGACCCGAAAGTTTTATGTAACTAATTCTGTCAATTCTATTTAGTTTTAAATTTCAAATAGGGAGTGAATAAGCTTATTTTTTAGTTGTAGTTTAACATTATACTGTTTGTGGAGAAAATTTGGATCCTAGACAGGTGGTTTTCCAAAATACTCCTGAAGTTGTACTTATTTACGATTTTGTCATTCTATTGATTTTTCATCTTAGCACTTTTTGATACTTTCTTCATATCATTAACTATTATTATTCTTAATTTCTCATTACCTATGTACTTGATAAAAATAACCTTAAATTTAATATTGTACTAATTCTTTAAGCTGAATAATTATTATATGTATTATCGGTCTGATACTAAAAAAAAATTGCCTAGTAACTGCAACATAATTTCAGGGTATTATATTCTACCTCCCTTCAAATAAATTCATCCTTGAATTTAAAATTAATACGTACCTCACTGCTGAAATACAGATGGATACTTTGCTTACATATCTCGTTCACTTTCCCACGTGCATTCTTTCATCGACTGATTTCTCCATAACACCTTAACCATAGGGATTTCCTTATTGCGTAGTTGCCCAACTTGACGATCAACTATCTTTATTGGTACTTCCTCAAATGTTAAGTCTTCATCTATTCCAATGTTGCAGTTCCAACACATGTGATGGATCAGGTACATACTTCCGAAGCATAGATACGTGAAATATCGGATGCATATGACTTAGGTTAGGTAGAAGTGCTAATCAGTATGCAACATTGCCAATCTTCTCCAATATCTTGAATGGCCCAATATATCTAGGTGATAGTTTATATAATACCCAGTGCTTGGAATGCTAGAGTAAATATGTGTTTGTTTATTTTTGTTTGATAAATGTTAGCATATGTATGTTTATATATGCATGGTAGATAGTCTAGAATGTTATATTGAGTATAGATTACTCCTAGAATTATTATATGTTGAGACATGATGAGTTATGAATGATTTTGAGGTGTTAATTATGTGTATGTATAAGTTGATTGAGTTTGGATAAGTTAGAATGGAGAAAATATGAGAATTCTCCACCAACAGTAATTCATGGGGGTGAAGATACCTTTCACTGCCATGAATCTTTTATCTTCATGAAGATACCTTTCACCACTATAAAGATATCTTTCACTGCTATGAAGATACCTTTCACTACCATGAAGATATCTTTCACAGCCATGAAGATACCTTTTACCACCATGAAGATAGTTTTTCACGGGAGCGAAAGATCTTTCACTGTCGTGAGAATATTTTCTGCGTAATTTTTCATTTTCCTAAGAAATTGACTTTCACGGGCGTGAAGCCTCGAGTCTATATAATCCTGAGCCCATTTCTTTCATTTTCAACTCACTTATTTCGTCCTTCCTCTTCTCTTTCTTTATAAATACACTTCACCCACCCATAAATTCATTAAACTCTCTTATTAAACACTTATTTCATCTCTATTAACACAAGAATCAAGAATCAAACCTTCAAGAATAAGATTTAAGATTTCTCAAGGATTCTCCAATTCTAGGCATTCAAGGTATTTATTCCAATCTCACTTCTAAGTTTAAGATAAGTTAATTGATGGTTAGAATAGATGAATATAAGTTAAGTGTAGATGTTGAAGAGCATCATTAGTATTTATTATGGATTATAAGTAAGATATATATGGATTTAAAGTTTTGAGTGAATAGTAGTTATTCATCCCAATCTTCCATATTTCTTTAATAAGGAATTAAATTGATGTTAGAAAATATATTAGGATTCTAAAAGATGATTAGAATCATAAAAATTTACCGTGTATGAACATTATTGGACATAAACCCTAATTGTGAGTATTTGGGTGTGAACACTCATTTTTACACCCCTTGGACTTGCATCGATCCGAACGACATTCCCCGGAATCGAACCCGCGCCCGGATGGACTCAGAACGGCCTCAAGACGAAGTTGGACCACTAGTGCCGCCCTCTAGGCTTGGCATTGCCGCCAGCCACCACCCCCTCTGGGCAGCAGCCGCCAAGCCCAAGGGCGACAGCGTGGCTCCTTGCCGCGGCTGCCGCCCTCCTTCAGGGCCTGTGCCGCCAAGGCACTGGGGCAGTGCCGCCACCCCCTTTTGGTGGCAGTGCCTCCTCTTGCCGGCAGCAACGACGATTTTCATCCGATTTTCTGCAAATCCCACATCGAAAATTGATGGGATTCGACCCCCGGAGCTCCTATTATAAGTAAAGGGCCTCCCCCCACCTTCAAAACAACAACAACGAAGGAGCAATAGCCAGAAACACGCCAAGGCTCGCAAAAAAGACAAGAAATCATTTTCTTCACTAGATTTCATCTTTTTTCCTCTCCAAGTGATATTTTCTTCTTATTTAGCTCTCTTTCGATTTAAAAGAGTGGCTATTAGGGGCGTATTGAGCCTCTCAGTTGATTCTTTTCTCGAAGCAGGGTCCCTCCGCCGATTTGTTTTCTTAAGAGCTAAGAAGGCATCCTGACTCATCACCTCGAGGCACCCTCCGATCCAAGGTGGAACTCCGCTTCGGAAAAGCACTTCGTCCGCCAGCATCCCTAGAAACTAGGGAAAAGGTACATTTTCTAACTCATCCTCTTTATTTTGGTAAAGCATTAAAACAAAGAATCAAAATATGATAAATTGGGCATAAAATCAACCCTCCTTCGCGAGAAGGAAGAACTGCGTGGGTTTTGATTCCCATTCGACGGGATACGCAGGCAAGCTGTATGAAAGCTTCAAATCCAAAAAATGACAAAAACTATCTCTTTTCTTTTGATTATTTGCTTAACTTTATTTGTTAAATAT
>CANXYC010791996.1:0-24951 GCA_948193065.1 Aleurites moluccanus
ATATATATATATATATATATATATATATATATATATTATTAATTAATATAATTTTATATAAGGAATAATTAAATAAACGTAATAATTAACTAAGTAAGGGGACGGGGATGGGGATTCTCACGGGGTGAGGAATACACTCCCCGTCCCCGCTAATGGAAAAAAAATATTCTCTATCCCCGTGCCCATGGGAAGATAAAACGGGGAATCCCCACCCCATTCGGAGTAAATCCCAGCAGAAAACGAAAATTTTCCACCCCATTACCATCCCTAATTTGTAATTATAAAAAATATCATGCTTTGGCCTTTTCCTTTAATCTTTTATTTTTGAAATAAGTTAATAATTATAAAAAAATTGCATGTTGATTTTATTCTCAAGTTGGTGATGACAGAAATATATATATGTATCTTGAAAATTAAGAATGATTAACATTGAGATGTAATAGAAAATGAATTGAAGGCCGAGATGGGATAACTCTGTTGGTTAACTCTCCACATTAATAATTTTCAGATCATGAGTTTGAGATATTAGGGGGATTTATGAAATATGGGGAGGGCCTCCCCTTTGTGAGTTCCACATGTATATGAAAAAAAAAAAGGAAATAAATTGAAGTTACTAATGAATTTTTGTTTATTGATATTAGAATAATTCATGAGATTATATAGTAGAATTTTAATTAAAATAAATGAAATGGCTTCAAAACAATAAAAATAAATAAATGAAAATTATTTTTATATTATTTATCTATTGTGATTTGGATTTTAAAGTAAAGTCACAATTTTTTTTAATTCTTTAAGTTTGATGTAAATTATTAAGCTTAATTTATGAAAAAACATAATAAAATATAAAATATAAAATTAATATGCAATATTATTTAATAATAATAATAATAATTAAGGTCAATACAAGTTGTTTCTTTGGCATTCGATTTTTTTAACTAGTGTTTTAACGGCACTTATCGAGAACTAAAAATTTAGATAATATTAAATAAATAAATTTAAAAATAAAATAAATAAATAAAAAATAATGACTTTTACATATGATTTGAAATTATAAGAATTATAACGAAATATAATATATATATATTTTTTTTTTCATTCAACTCATTTTTATATTAATTTATTTATATTTTTATAACATAAATATTTTATAATTATATTTTATCTGAAATAATTATTTTTAATCTTTAATCAATTATTTGAATGTGTTTCATTATCAGTGAAAATCTAAATGAACAAAAAAAAATTTCAAGATTTGATGTCCTTTTCTTTAGAGAATTTATGGGATTCCTTGGTTTAAGCAAATGATTTCCGCTAGCTTATTCATGCAATTACAAGTCTCTCATCTCAGTCTCTTAACAGTGTTCATAGACGACTGACCAACTACCTTGTTACATACTCATATTAATTTCATAGACTGAGAGATTATTAATAATTAATTTTTATTTGATTTTTAATTCATTTCTCTATCACGCCGAATTAATAATTCAATAATTAAGCATCAATAATTCAATTTGAAAATTATTTTTAATCACAGTAAATTAATAATTTAAAAATTGAATACTTATTTTATAATGTAAAAATATAGTAATTTAAATGTTGAAATTTTCATTTCCTTGATAAGAATTTTCATTATTTAAAAAAAAAAATCATTATTTCAATCAGACTTATAAGAACTTGTTTATTAATTTAAATTAGTTCTAAAATTTTATCAAAACCAATATCTATTAATATATATAGGACGCAATGTATAAACGTTTAAAAATAAAAAACGATAATTTGAATTGTTATTAATTAATAGTTATCTCTAAAAAGAGTTGCAAAAACTTATATAATGTTTTACATATTCTAAATGACAACAGACAATAAAGCCCTAGTAAAAAAAATTAAAATTAAAATTTCAAAATAATCCAAAAATAAAAGTGATCGAAAACACTTTAAATAAAATTTTTTTAAATTAAAATGAATTTATTCTGATTAAAAAAAATGACAATATCATATTAACACTTAGTTGATTGTTTAAAATATTTAACTAATAATTTAAATTAGACGAAATAATAATTAACATACTTAAATTTGTATTATATATATATATAGTTTAAATTAGGTTGGAATCCTCAGCACATCTTGGCACCACATTCCATCACAATTTGTCAAGTTTGAATTAAGTTTAAACAAGATTAGATTTGTAAATTTGCTTCTTATATTATATTATCGATTAAAATTTGATTCTTGATATTATTACTAATAAAATAATTTTTAAAAGACATGATTAATACAAGATGCTTTATTAAATTTGTAATTATAAGGAGAAAGAATATAATCATGAGCGAAATTATGGGAAGTTTGAGTTCATAAACTCCTTAAATTTAATTTTTTTCTCATATATTTTTTATATTTTTTAGTAAATATATATATTAACACCAAAGATTTTAAAATTTTATTTTTAATTTGATATTTTATATGTATTTTAAAAATAAGTATATTTAACTCCTCAAAATTTTATTTATTATATATATATATATATATATTATTATAATTCACATATAAATATTTTTATCATTTAATATAACAATAAAAAATTCAAAATTTTTATTTTTTCCCTCTAAAGAAATTTTATTTTACATTTATTCTTTAACTCTACAAAGTTTAAATTTTAATTATGCACCTTGAAACTAATTTTGATAAATATATATATTAAGAATAAGTTTAGTTTAATTTAGTTATTTATGTTCTCCATTAGTTAGGAACTAATAACTAATCACAACCGATAAGTAGATATTAGCTAATAAATATTAGTTGTATAGTAATTATTTAATTCCATTTACTATTGAAATATAAATTGACTATTAAAAGTATTAAGTATTTTTACATGAACAAATATTTATAAATTTCAATTTTTAATATATTATAAAAATAAAAGACATTAATTAAGAAAAATATTTATTTGTAATTTTTTTTTGAGAAATGTGAATATAATAATTATTTTGAATATTATAAATAATATTTTTAACAATTATTAATTATTTAAAATAATAATAAATAGAAAATCATTTAAAATTTATTTTTATCAATAGTATAAATAATATACTCAAAATATAAATTCAACTATATATCAATTAATAAAAATTTATTTATTTATTTATTATTGCTAAAAAAAAAAGCAACATAAATAATTTTTTATATATTAAGTGAGTATTTGACAGTAATTAGCTTTTGATTGAACAAATGCATATATTACTTAGTTATTAAAAATTGTTAGCTATTATATAATTAAATAATTATTATTTATAAAATTTTTAAAATAAATTAAAAAAATAAATTTATATTTTTTAATTAAAAAATTAAATTATTTTTTAAAAATAATATTTAAATAAAAAATAAATATTAATATTTATAATAAATATTAAATATATTAATTATTAACCAGTAATAATAATTTTATTAAATATCTATAATAATTAATTATTAAAAAACAACAGTTAAACCAAACCAAACTTATAAACCAACACAAAAAGGGACTGAGAAGACATAACTAGAAGAAATAGAAAATTATTATAATAATAAAAAAAAGGAGTTTGTAGTTTCTAAGTATCAGACAAACACTAAAACCGCGTGGGTCCCACCAGATGACTAATCCTTCTCCTTTCCCTCCTGGAATTTTGCGCGGACGGTGTGGGTCCCACTCTGCTGCTTACCTATCAATAAACTATCTTCTCCCAGGCGGTGACATGCACTTCCCACTGCATGACTCCTTCGTATACAATATCTCACACGTGGTTTACAAACAAAGCGAGTGAATGTCTGACGGAGTATTAATCGAGTGGGGAATGGAATAAGAGAATCAACAAAAGGGGCAAATGGAACCCCACCTCCAGGAACGAACCACCTGAATGAGGAAACCGCTGGGAAAGAAGAATTAGATGCAAACCCTTTTGGATTGGCTCTAACTTTGGTTAAGCCGGCGCCGGCGGCTTCATTTCTTGGACATTATTATTTTAATTTTATATATTGTTTAACTCACAGCATTATTATTATTTATTAATAAATAAAAATGTTATTTTTTATAAATTTAAATATTTTTTAATATTTTTCAATATATTCTAAACTCTAAAAACTATTTTTAATTTTTATGTAAGTCACACTCAAATATGTAATTCCCTAAATTTATTTTTAAGAAGTGTAATTTCAACTTCCATATTAATATGCTCATTATTTATATATTAGATGGTCTTCCAATATTAAATATTTTAAGTATTTATAGGTTATTTTATTTATGTTTATACCTTTTATTACGGTATAAAACTAATAATTTTGTATAATAATTTAAATTATTTTTCTTTTAATAAAAAATAAATATTTATTTTTTATTATTTTTTGGATACATTAAAAATAATATATACTTTTATTTATGAATAATAAACTATATTATATAATGGATATTAGAGTAACTTGCTATAACATCTTTGAAATTTATCATAATTAATATTTTAGTTTTTATGATTTCAAAGTTTGAATTTTTAATTTTTACATTAATTTCTGTAAAAAGTACAAAAATTTTAAGAGCTTTATTATTTAAATTGATCAAATTCAAACATAAGCAAAATTCAAGCCGGTGAGTGATTGATTATGTTTATTATTTTCTAAATTCACCGTTACTATAAATCAGTTACTATTGTTACTCTCCACAAGTTATTTATAATAAGATGTTTTGTCCATTATTTATGTTATTATACAGTGTTTATTTTCATGTTTTGTCTTGAATTTATGATGTTTTTAAGTTATTTTAACGATTAATTAACTTTGTTTTTGTAATGCAAAAGATGGAAAAAAAAAAGTGCAGGTTTTAGTCCAAAAAGTTTCAAATTTATGAAGTTGAATTCCCTTAGAAGTTATTTTGAAGTTTTGATTGCCCAACATGGGCATATTAGAGTTGAACAGCAGACCAGCAGTAATGGTCGTTACCGTTTATAAGGTTCATTATCTTCCTGAAAATTAATTTGGTAAATTCAGACAGAAAAAATTCACCATTATTTTCTAAAGTTCATTATTGTGACAAAGGTAAAGTAATGACAGTTACTCAAATTTTCACTATTATTTTTTGTCATTTTCAAGCAAATTTTCATAATATTATAGAATCATTTTAAGTGATATATAATAAAATTTATCATTTTTGTATCAAAATGGTCATATTTTTAAACTTTAAATAAAGCATTATAAAAGATAAAAGCTACGTTTAAAGAAAGAGAGATTCAAAATGTATAAAACTTAAATTTTTTAACTCCAAATTCATACTCTAATTTAATCACTTCTTTCTTATAAGTTAATATTTTTTATGTTCATTATTGTAAAAATTATAAAATCAATTCTTACTCTTATAATAGTATGTTCATTCTTTAGTGATCTAAAATCTTAAATTTCATTTATATTCTTTCGAGTATTGAATATAAATAAATAATTTAAGTTAATATTTTAATATTATAAATAATAATTTTTTATCATTTATAAATGTCTTAATCTCAAAGTAGATGATCTATTTTTGATTCAATTATGAACAAATCAATATTTATTTATCTTTGTAAATCAATTAATTAAAAATATTTTTATTATGATGAAATTATTAATAATGTAAAAAGATTTTTTTACAGTTATATCCATATATCAATATCAATTAAAATCATAACTTTTAATCATTTTTAAGATCTTTTTTATATTACGTTTCTATTTAAAAATATTTGAGAGTATTTATAAAAATAAAAATATGATAAATAAATTTTTTTAATAATGAAAATAACCTTAAAACTCATAATTAAAATTGTTGTGGATAATAAGGCAGAACTAAGTTAGACTAAAAGGGTCATGGCCCCAATGACTAAAAGTAGTTCATTAAATTTAATGTAATTTAGATTTTAAAAATTAATATTTTTACGACTCTGTATATTTGTAAACTTAAAATTATAAAACTCATTTTTTTATTTAATTTTGAATTTAAAATTATATTAGATAAATTAAACTTAGAGTTATGAGGCCAATAAATATAAAAAAACTCATATTGTAAATATGAATATATTATTTTTTATATAACATGTTAAGGAAGTGTTTTTCTATTTAAAAACTAAAAATTATGATCATAATAATAAATAAAAAAATTTCTAAAAGAAAATAATGTGTTTATGAGACTTATGAGTCCTAAATTTCACAAGATAAAGGAGGTATTTGAATTTATTTAAACTGGATATGAAATATCATTTTAAAATTTAAAAAACGTTAAATGAATTTTTAAGTGTTTGATAGATTAATTTAAAATATTATTTTTAAATTTAAAAATAAAAAAATTTAAGTTAGATATATCAATTTATTTTAAAACGATATTTTTAAAATTTTATTTTTTAAAATTAAATTTTCAACCGAACATTCTTTTAAGTCATAATTCAAAAAACAAGCCAAGCCATAGTTGGAAAGTGACGACAAAAGTTTGTGCATAGTCTCACAACTTCAACATATATTGTCCTTTTGCGATCATGGTTATACCAATGACTTCATCTTTAGTTAAATCTTTGCATGGTTGGATATTAGCTGTCACTAATAACAAAATCAAAATTATATTACAAATTTATGTTATTTTCATTAATAAATAAATAAAATTCATTTTATTATTTTTATTAAAATATTTTTCCATAACCATTATAAAATCACCTTTCACAAACTTTTCTTTGCTCCCCCTTCTCTGTTTCACACACTCCCTCCCCCTCTCTCACTCTCTCTCTGTCTGTCTTTTGCTTCAGTTTAGGCCACCCATCTACCACCACCTTCTACGGCGTCATTTTCTGTACTTTAGTGTTATTAAAGTTTTGATCTTTGGATTGAAGTGTTTCTCTGTTAATCTGTGTTGTCTCTCTAATCAGAGTTCTCTTATTGAACGTGAAGTTTTCAACTTTAAAGTCTCAAGAACTGACAAATTTTAGAATAATGTTTCAGCTTTTTCTGTAGAGGAGAGAGAGAGAGAGAGAGAGAGAGAGAGAGAATAAGGCTTTTTTTGGGTTATTTGTGTGTTGACAAAAACTGCAATTAAAGCAATTTTTGTTGCTTTTCACTCCGAGTTTGTTGAATTTTGAGTTGTTTTGAAGATGGGTTTCTCAGTATTTTCAATATTATAAGGTTACAGGTTTCATTTTTAGCTTCTTTGGCAATGCAGTCTCTGAAGTCTTGGTGAGTTATTAAAAACTCAACACTTTTTTAACTTTCTTATTTCATTATTGTCGTTTATTATTCTTAACTAGGGGTATGAATTTGTATTAGTGGTCGTGGTTGGTGTTGATTTAGCCCCTTGTATGATAAAAGTAACACGACAGATTACGAACACCATCTACTTAACTAATAAATTATAGTATATGAATTAATTAATTTTTTTATTAATATTTAAAAAATATTGGTATCAATTAAAATATTATTTGGTGTTAAATAAAAATAGATGGCAAACATATGGTCAAATTTTATGCATCAATATTCCGTTCATGCATGTTACAATCTGGGCCCACAAGAAATCTTCTATTATATTTTGAGTTTGTTCTCTATCACAGTGACACAATCATTACAATACTATGTTCATATGTATTATGTGATGATTAATTATATTTTGGTGCAATTTTATCCTCCAGATTTGTTTATATGAACTTGTATGACTAATCAAATGGTGGGTTCTTGTCCCAGTTATAAAAAATTAAGGATTTGTCAAAAGATATGTAATTGATTCCATACATTATTAATTTATTACTAGTATTTTAAACAACAATGTGATTATGTGTTTCATTGATTCATGGAACTTCTGTCTGTTTCTGATCACACAATTAATTAATTATAGTGACTATTTTATGGAGCTGTATTTATATTGTTAAGTTGTTGCATATATTATTATTTTTTTTTAGCTCCTTGTGGAGTTTTAATCTCTGACCAAAATAGTGCATGTTTTCCTGTTTATGATATGAATGATTTTATTTTATTTTTTTGTTTTATTTTGTGTCGTGTACGTTTATACAATATATTTGAATATTTTATGGTATAATCATAGTATGATTGAGCTTGGTAGTAGGTCCATAATTTATGATCTACAATAGATACTTCCTTTCATGGAAATCAATCCAATTAGATGGTCAACCATAATTATCTTTTACTTGAGTATGGCCACATAGGTTTTGTTCTGCAAGTTATGTTAATCCATGTGGATGCTCATTACTTGCAATCGTTTGGTTTTGGAAATGGGAAATTTGATAACTTATCTACCTCATACAAGACAAAAGAAACTATTATGCCAAAGTAGACCTTGGGGAGTTTATCTCATTATAAATCTATATTTACTTCTATGAAATTAATTATTGTAAGTTGATTATTATTTTAGTGAAAATACATGAGGGGGTCATCAAACATTGTATTCCACTCTGTCAATTATAATATTTAGACCAGGATCAAAATAAGTAAATGTTAAATGGTAATTTGCATATGGGGACATATGAATATATCTTACTTGTTTCCTTGTAAAAGAAAAAGAGATATCAGTGTGGAAAATATGTTTAGGAAATCCATTTTGTTTTTAGACTTGTAAGTACTCAAATATGTCATTATGAATATGTTCACTGCTGTGAAAATATGATGTTGACGATGAACATGTATAACAATCATGACTTGATCTGTCAATCTGGTTTTTATACACTTTCTATTTGATAGTCTGTGCGAAATGGATGAGGTCTATCTGTTTATTGAACGTCTCAACTCTTTTATGTTTCCCGTTTCTAGCATCACCAGTTGCTAAATAAATCTTGATTGCTTTGATCTTTTTGCCATTTCTATGCAGAGGGAGAATGAGTAATTTCTGATAAAAAAGATGATGGAAGCCAAAAGAAGTCCCTGCTCTGTTGACCAAGGGAATCTCACTTCTCTTGCAACCAAACGACATAAGGCCGATCTTTCTATCTCCACAAAGGTTTCATCTTTCCCTTTACATTCATTTATCCTACTAGCATACAGATTTTCATTCCTTTGTTATGTTACTGAGTTTGTGGGATAAAGAATGACTAGGTTACTTGGCTCTAGTAAGTATTACATTGAATAAGATTCATGGATCCTTTGGCTTTCCTCTTCTGTTTTGAGAGCAACTCCTCTTTTTGATCCTTGGCAATCTTTTCTTTTCTCCTAGCTGGTTTTCTTTCATGTCTTTTCTCTCATCTTTCTCTTAGCACTATTATTGCAATCAGGAAACCATAGATATATGGGATGAGCTAACAATACTGATGGGGCCAAGGGGTGCCATTGGCCCATCTGAGCCAATTTTTTTGCTTTTGGAGAGGAAAGTAGTTCTCTATGTGTATGTATGAGAGAGAGAGAGAGAGAGAGATGTATAATTTGTGATTCTTGCCATTTAAATAAAGATTTATAAATTGGACGGGATAGGTTTCATTTGTCATTATAGAAGATAAGCAGAAGTTTCATTTGTCATTATAGAAGATAAGCAGAAGCAGTCCCATAGTGATGGAGCATTACTAGTGAGCAGTAGTTGGAAAATGGTTTGCATCATGTTGGACCGTTTGCTTTTAATTTTAAGGTATTTGCATGAAATCATTAATGTAAAAAAATTGGGTGTTTTTAGGTCATAATTACTCATTTATTCAGATTGCCCTGTAAATAAATTTTTGCTCAAACAAGATTCCAAGAACTTCTTTGGTCCTAAGAACCCCCTAGTTCTAACCTTAATATATTTAGTGATAGCTGTTTTTGCTGGGTTTTTTACTTTTATTATGTGAAATGTTTACGGCTTGTTTTTATTTTCTGTTTTGGGAATAGGAGAGGAAAGAGAAGCTTGGTGAACGGATAGTAACTCTGCAGCAGCTTGTTTCACCATATGGGAAGGTATGGACGAGCATCTTATTCATTGATGGAAAACCATGTGGTTGTCTATGAAGCTTTTTGTTTTGCATGCTATTTACATTGTGGCTCATTCAATACAGTTGCATTTCTATAGACTTATTTTATTTTGTGCAGACAGACACTGCATCTGTCCTTCTGGAGGCAATGGACTACATACGATTTCTTCACGAACAAGTTAAGGTTTGGCCATCTCTTATATTACTTCCATTATCCTAGTGTTCTGATTGTTGCTTCATTACAAATTTGGAACACATTTTCTGGATGAATTTCAAATTGTGCAATTAAAAATTCTTATATGTACTCACTTTTATTTAATGGAAACCATTTTAAATGGTTTAGCTGCCTAGTTTATATCCAAGCATAAGATTTGGCTCAAAGGTACACGTAGTCATTCATTCTGATGGAAAGCCTCGTCTTTACGGATGAAAGCATCTAATTTTACGCAATACTGTGTCAAGTATTGGAGGAGAATAATACAGTATGATATAAAGACATTATAATTATTAGAAGACATCACCTAAAATCTTTTAGAATGGAAACAAAAAGTTCATATAGCTGACTCCAATTAATTTTGGGATTAAGGTCAAGTTGAGTTGTGTTAGTATGTCGAATATGTAGACATATTCTTGACATCTGAACTGGAACTTTTATGTTCTGGGTTCTTGTCTTTGCTTTAAAAGTTATCGTAAAGCCACTGGAAATTGGAACTGACAAATTTCTGTTCTTCTTCTGGCTTTGGGCTATGATATGGAACTTGTATCTTTTCAGACAGTCCTGATTCTAACTGAGAGAATGGCAGGATACGATCAATCCATAATCAACTCTTAGCTATTTGGTTTGTCTAACTATATGATAAGACTCTTTTACAAGTCAAAATATTAACGGAAAAAGAGAAGGATAAAGATTGGTTTTCTGTTGCCTTGGAAATTTGATGGCTGTAAATATTTCAGTACAGTAGCATTGGAAGTTAATAAAATTTAGAACTGGGGGATTGCAATCCTCTTGTTATAACTTTAATTTCTCATCCTTGCTTTCTTGGGGTGGTTTCAGGTGTTAAGTGCTCCATACCTCGAAGGGACACCGACAGCTGAGCTGCAGGTGAATATGCGCTGGAATTTTTGTAACGTGACAAATTTGAAAAACAAACTTCTGAAAATAGTCAATAATTGCTTATCTAGAAAAACTGTCTTTCAAAGGGCATTATAAAGATTATTTGCACCAGTGTGCCGTCAACAAGTGCATCACTGATTGGAATTAGATTTTAATGGTTTGATTACTTGTGCAGGAATTACAGCAATACAGTCTGAGAAGCAGAGGTTTATGTCTTGTTCCAATCTCTTACACTCTCGGGGTTGCTCGCACCAATGGTGCAGATCTCTGGGCCCCGACCAAGACCACCACTCCCAAATTTGAGAAGGAAATTTAATTAATTCCAGTGACAAAGTTATTGCTAAGCAACAATGGAAGGTGGTTTATGAACACTCGGCGGTGTAAAGGGTAATCCACTTATTTAATGCACAGCAAAATTTTTGTCAGGCAAAACCAACTCTAATAGAAGTTGAGGATATTAGACTACTTATATGGATGCTGATGAATCTTTCAATGAATTCTATAGTCTGTAATGCAGTCTACCATCGGTCTGATTTTGAGCCAGTGGTGGGATTTAGGCATCCTAATATGGAATGTGCATTTCTTTTTTGATTAGGCAAAATGTATATTGGTAAATCTCAGTTGGATAAGGATCATAGCAAAGGATTAATGAAGATATGGGGGATGGTTCATGGTATATCATTTTGCTGCCTGGTTTTGAAAGATACTTTTGTTGAAGTTGAATGTATGCTATTGACATGAGAACAGAATGGATACTGTTAAGGACTTCATTTCCTGATATGAACATCAACATGTTCTTGGCTCAGAATGGTGGGGTTTTCAACCAGAGCTGCAATATATTGCCGGGCCGAGTTGGGCATTATTTTTGGGAAAAAAATGATATTGAATAAAAAATAAGAAAGAAATTTCATGAATCAATACATAATTAATTTGTTCTTTGATTTTTTTTACAGGTTAAAAGCTGATCAGAAGATAATTAATTATTGTTTATTGATTTATGAGATCTCTTTCTTGTTTTTTATTTAAATCTTAAAAACCAGCATTTTATTTGGAAAGTAACGCCAAATTGAACGTGTGGCATAACTAATCATTAAATTATTGATATTTTGATGATTAAATTTTTATATTTTTATATTTTGATGGCTAATCGATAAGTTTTTTTAAATATATTATTAATTTTTGATATTTTTTATATTTATATACTGTCTGAACCAAAATTAATTTTACTAATGTGATATGATACGTCATTGTTGAATATTAAGTTACTTGATATATTTTTACACATCAGTGTCACGTTAAATTTAATAATAAATTTAATATAATTATTAAATTTTAATAATTTTTTAATATAATCACTGAATTTTAATTATACTTTTAATTTTTTCATCTCATTTTTTTTTTACGTTGATTTATCATCCTGATTTTTTTATATGGTGATACTACTTACCATAAAAATATATAGTACATAGGATATTAAATTTAAGATATATAATTTAATTTATTCTTAATATTAATTAATAAGAATAATGTTTTTATAAAAAATGAATAATAAAAAATTTAAAAATAATAATAGAGTAACAAAGACAATTGATATAAAAAAAAAATATATCAATGCACTGAATATGAAATCATGGTGAAATAGTAGAGCAAACAGTAACTGTGGTGCAAATCAGACATCACTCTACTCACCCCAACCTCAACCCAACCCAACCAAGTACTCTTTTTATTATTATATTTTTAAATATCTATTAAATCTTAAATAATTAGAGTAATATTTTTAAAATCGGATCGATTAAAAAACCGATGAAGGCAGATGATATAGATCAAACCAGTTAAATCGAAAAAATCTGTATAATATATATGTATATATAATTTGATATTTATTATATATATTATGAAAATAAATATAATTTGACATTTATTATTTTTGATTAAAAATAAAAAAATTAAAAACAAAAGTAAAAAAAAAAATCAGACCCTCTCGAACCCAAAAAAAAGATCTGGTTTGATTGATTCACGGGTTAATTTGTCGGTTCACCGATTTTTTAATCAGTTTTTGGGAAACTTTTTTGGGACTGATTAGATCAATTCTTGGTTTGATTCACGATTTTTTCAGTTTGACCGACCGATCCGATCTAATTTTAACAACAATGGATAAGAGAGATTGACTTTTTTCGTTGTTGGTTCACGTGATTTGCAGAAACAACCTAAGACTCAATGACCATGAAGAAGAAGATGAATATAGAGAGAAATTGAAAAAAAAAATTAGAAAAAAGCAAAAGAGGTGGAAGGAGGTGACCCACGCAAGAAAGTGAGTGGAGAGTAAGGGAGGAGCAATGGTAGAGCCATACAAGAGAATCGTAGAAATCACAGAAAAGAGAAATAAAGAAAGATAGAGAGAAAAGAGTGGTAAATCATAATTTTTGGCTTTGTTATTTTTTAAAAAAAAAAATTATTATTTCTTTTTTTAATAACATTATTTTTATTAATTAATAATAAGGATAAATTAAATTATATTTTTTAAATTTAATATACTATGTACTATATATTTTTTTTTTGTGGTAAGTAGTATCATTATATTAAAAAATTAGGATGATAAATTAATATGGAAAAAGAAAATATAGAAAAAATAATCAAAATTTAGTGATCATATTATACTCATCATCAAATCTGATGTGACAATGTCATGTCAAGTGACAATATCTGACGATGACGTATCATGCCACATCAGCAAAATTAGCTCCGATTTCAACAGGTGACTTATAAATATAAAAAAAAAGTTAAAGTTTAGTGGTATACCTAAAAAAATTTACCGATTAGTGATCAAAATGTAAAAATGCCAAAACTTTAGTAACCTCTAAAGCCATTTATTTGAATTTTTTTTTTTTTTTATCACAAACTGAAAAATCATTGCAGGTTAATATTTAATCTTTCTAAAAGGTTTCACCAGATAATCGCTTGTCAGTTTTTGGCCGAATCGAAATACGTACCGTTCACATCAATCGATGGTGATGACGGAGTATGACACGTCAGTGACATATGATAATCACCAAACTTTGAAAATTATTTTAATATGATCACTAAACTTTTAAAAATTTTCAATGGCTACTCACTCACCTGAAAAAAAGATTGAATCTTCACACGTAAACGACATGTCAGCTGATGATGCTAACTAGGAGTACCACGTAATCTCCATATGGTAAATATTTGCCACATCACATAATTAATGATACAAAAGTCAAAGATCTAAACACTAGTAAAGTAACTCCTATCCATTTAAACCAAAAAGTACAAAACAACAATAATAATAAATTAGTCATTAATATCAAAAACTCAAAATTTACGGAGCAAAACAAAATAAGTTTAAACCGTAAGGACAACAACTTCACCTTTTTCCTTTATTTTTTTTTTCAGCAATCTTGGATATTAGCTTACTGTTTACCACAATCAATTGATTTTCTTGTAGCATACCCTTACCTAATACTTTGAAGTAGTCAAACTGAGTGACAACGAGCATTGGCACATTGTCCTTGCCGGCTTTGTTTTTCACTTTCTGAGAAATCATTGAACAGAGCTTGTCGATGTTAATAATAGGACAATAGAACTTATTCCTCAACTTATGGAAGTATCGCATACCGACCTTTCTAAAATACCCAGGATAGTACTTGTAGAAGAGGATCTTGTGGTGGTGCATACCTCCAGCGTTACCACGACTATCAGGATGTTTCCTGTGCTTGTCTATACGTCCATGACCAACGTTCATTGAATGCACTTCTTCCGATCCTTGTTGAATCTGGTTGGCATTTTGGCCCTCTTCCTTTTGAGAAGGGTATTTAGCGGATCTATAAGAGAAATGGACGAGCTAAGATTTGGAAATTTAGATAAAAAGAATCTATATAGTTTTGTTTTATCATCTTACTTGATGATGCCAAACTCAATATAGAAGGCGACGCTTTGGCATATTAGATATGATAAGATAGATTTGCACCTTGTGACATAGTGAAAATTCGTGACATGAAGATGACATGGTACTCCTAGTCAACATCATTAACTGGCAGTCGTCCACGTGTACCGATTCGGTCTTTTTTCTGCTGAATGAGCAGTTAGTGAAAATTTTTTAAAATTTGGTGATCACATTAGAATAATTTTCAAAATTTAATGATCACCATATCATTGCTGATGTGGATACTGACTCATCATCAAGAATTAAGATGTTGATAATGTGATATATTTTGTCATCATTATTGATTGATGTGGATATGATATATTTCGATCTGGCAAAAAATCTTTCAAGTGATCATCGGGTGCCATGATTTTTCAATTTGTAATCAAAATAGAAAAATTTCAATAATTTAGTGATTGGTGGTATCCCATCTATAGCCTATGTGCAACTATGAGTAATTAATTTCATGTTTTATTTATTATTATTATTGTTTTGGTTTATAAGAAGGTTAATAAAAGCTAAATTATGGAGTATGCAAAACTCGATCTGATGTCCGAAACCTATTGTGGCCATTGTTAGGAAAGCATATTCAAAATAATTTGAGCAAGCTTAGGTTTAAAGTTTATAACCTTAAAAGAGAGGAAAAAACATAAATGATAGCATAAATATAGTTTAACCATTTATCCTTTACCAAACACTTACCTTTTTTTTTTTTTGCCCTTTTGAGACTGCTTTGCTAAACACATATTAAGCGCGTGTTGTATTAGTCTTTGTTGTGATAAATACAGCTTGAATAACTAATGTATGATTAAAATAGACTCTAGCTAATATTCACTTTTTCTAAGAACTCATTACTCATGAATTGAGGGAATTAGGGAAATTCGGGTGTAATGATTGGTAGGGGTAATATTGATTTGGTTTGATCGATTTGAATATCTATTATCAAATGAAATCCATTATCAAATGAAATCAATATTTTTGGATTGAAAAAATTTCAAATCAAACTAAGTTATCATTATAGATAAAATCATCTGTTTGATTTGATTTAATTCTATTTGGATATTTTTAGTTTGTCGGTTTTAAACTCTATTTTTTTTTAAATCGTTATTATTTTATTATAAATTTAAGAAAAAATACAAATAAAGAATCGGTAATAAAAAAACTCAAAAATAGTTAATATTGCATAACGTAAAATTTGTCTATTTCATTAATTAATACTTTTAAAACTTATATTTTTTTTTTAAGAATTAATTTTTTTTATTTATTATAATTAATTTTTATGGATAATATTTTTTAAAATTTTAAATTAATATTAAATTAAAAAAAATGTGATTGTATATAAAGTAAAATCAAATATATTTAATTATAATATATATATATATATAACTTCAGTTTGGTTCGATTTAAAATAAAAAAACTATTCAAATCACAAATTATTAAACTTTAGGTTTACTTTATTTTTCAAATTAAATCAAACTAAATAAATTAAGAAATTATCAATTTAAATTTAATTTGGTCGATTTAATCAGTTTGACTTCCACCCCTAATAGTTGACATTTTTTCTAACACCACGCAGACAATCATTTTCAATATTCTAAACATTGAATTAGATAAAAGAATTTATTTAAATAAAGAGTCATTAAATTATGGAGAACTTAAATTTGAAATCGTTGATTTTTTATAATTTCACTTTGGAAGGCAAATCTCAGATATTATTTCAAATTCACACCTATCTAAATAAACCCATCCTTGTAATCATTAATAGGGGTGGGAAAAAAATCGAATCAATAAAAAATCAAATCAAACCAAATCTAATTTTATCAGTTTAATTTAATTCTATTCAAATTTTGATTTGGCTTATTTTTTTGAAAATTTCAATCTTTTCAATTCAATTTGATTTTCATCAAAAAATAATTATATATATATATATATATATATATATATATATATATATATATATATATATATATATTGTTAAAAAATCAAATAACCAAATCAAAATATATCTATTTAATTCGATTCGATTAATTTCATAAAAATTTATTCAATTCAATTCGATATTTAAAAATTCAAAATCGATTTATGCTTTCCCCTAATCATTAAGGAATCACATTGCAAAAGTGCATAAAATTCTAGGAATTTTTTTGTATTTATGCAACTGCAGAGTGGCTGATTAAATTCAATCATTGAGCAGTCTCTTCTATGATACCTATCCACAAAACTTCAGCGGGCTGACAGCCTACAACCTGCAGTTTCCTTATTCAAAATTTACAATCATTGTTTCCTTCTCAGGATTTTGCTGGTTATTGCCCAGCTTTCCACACCAACTGAAACCCACTTGCAGGAATAAAAAAAAAAAAAAAGTGCTCAGAGCATCAACTATTGACCAGCTAAAACTTGGTTCACATTTATGCAAGATCAGTATTTTTTATATTTTTTCAAATAAAAAATATTTCAGTAAATTCATACACAACATGCACAAGATTAAAGATTTGGCAGCATTTCTATCGTTTCTGAAACATCTAAGAGATCTAAAGCACCCATATTTTAGTACATCTGACTACATAAAAATCTCTTTATTCATTATTTTCATTAATTTATTTATTGGGATGCTACAAGAGTATATAGCTACTCTTTAAAGTATCCCTTTAGCTCTATTGCTGTAAATAATTACATCAATTGATTTTCTAAAAGCTTGAAAAAAATGCATACAAAGCCAGACAATGAATGAAAACTACAGTAGAGACATGCACACTGAAGCCAGTTTAAATTTCTATAACTTACCATAAAAGATCCTTAAATGCAAGTCTCTGTCATTAGTTAATTTCACTCTTGTTCATCATATATAAAGAGGAAAAAGGGGAAGAATAACTAGTGTTTAATGTCGATTATCACTGCATTCTTTCTGAACTTGATTTTCTTCCCATATTTGAGTAGAACTTAAAATTAAGACACAAATCAGATGAGAGATTTACATAACTAAACCACCCTTTTAGGATGAAGCAGGCTTAACCTTCTCGCCCAGGAACTGTAACACATGTTCACGTTTCCAGTTGTCAATTCTGCAAAGTAAATTAATTGGATGAAAAAAGAAATATATAAAAAGATACAATATTAACTGATCAGCAAACATGAAAGCTGTAATTCTAGTATGAGAGCTGCTATTTCCTCCAAAAGGCCCAACCAATTTCTGCACATTTATACAGAATTTATGCGACCCTCAATCTTATATGGCCCAGCCACTCAATCTCCTCTTCATCAGATATTACAGTTGTTATAAGGTTTACACCTCGGTTTCTTTATGTAACCATTGTTGTGCATGAGCAGAAGTTGACATAACAGAAATGCAGCTTACCTGATGGTTTCTTTATGTTGACCCTCATCATCCAGCAAGATCAACTTCGGTGGAGAATTGAAAACATATTGAACTTTAACAGTAGGAAACCGATCCTTCTCCTCTTCAATGAAACCAACAATTTCAGGATAGAACACTAACTTCCTCATGCAAACCTCCAGTACCGCACCAGAATAAGTAATCTGCAGTTGCACATATTTAGACTCCTTTTCACATTGTTAAGCCGAATCTATTCATATCAAAGAACTTCGTATAGAAACCATTATTTAAATCATCTCATTGTAATATGCTAAAAGCCATGTATCTCATTAAGCCTTCTACACTGATTATTTCATAATCAGTGACACTTGTTTTTCAAAGAATAAAGAAACATCTACACTAAACATGTATAATATATATGTGATATAAGGACACCATCGCCTAATGGTTGCACAACATGGAAAAGACACAAAAAGAAAAAATTTGAAGTTAACCAATTACTTAGTTTTGTGGAAGTGTTTAATTGAAGTTCATCAAAGTCCAATTTTGGCAAGTTAAAAAAGTTCATCGCATGACAAAGTATGTAATTAGAATATGATGTATAGCAAATCAGCATAACAATGTGTTACTACAAATGCAAGCAAGGAATGTGCGAGAAATATAGATGATTATGGAACATAAATTCGAGCATCACAACATCACTAATATTCTGCAACGTGATATGTACCTTGCTCATGGAGTCATCAGAATCCTCCGCGCAGCACTTCAAACAGTCAGACACCAACTCTGCAACCACTACTTTAACATTAGACTACTTACATCCAAAAGCAAACTTGAGTCTAAAGAATACGTTAAATACCTAGACACCTATAGGTACCAAAGATTTGAGTCTAATGTTAAAGTCCAGTAACCTTATATTACTTATATCTGCAAGCAACACTCGTAGTTACCAGAGAGTTGAGTCCAATATCTAATCATTTGATCTTTGTGGACTTAGTTACAGCCTTCAACATGTGGACATTGTTAATCAATTTTCAGCAAATTTGCAGTGCGGAAAATAATTAAATATATGTTCAGTAGTTGCAAGTTTCTTCCTAAATTTAAACCATGTCTTGTAGATAATTTTCCGTGCTTGTGTCATGCAATCTGCATACTGTACGTCATCTTCATCCCAGCCTAAGTTAGAATTCTAGAAGTTCAACTTTACAGACTACAGTGCATAGGATTCTTGTCCTTATGAATATCCAGACTCCAGAGTATCTACAGCCAGTCTAAAGAATCAAAAGAAGGAAGAGAAACCTTTTTGACTGATGTAACTATACTTCATACTAAAATAAGTTAGGACTCAAGAATTTAAACAACTTTGAAGTGGTAAGAATACATAGGGTAATGCCAACAGCCAGGCTGAAAAATCAAAATAAGGAAGAAGGAAGCAATTTTGTCCCACTTAATGCTATATACAACCTATTTCATTGGACAGAGATGTCCTCTACAAAGGGATGAACTATTTATAGGCCATAATCAAGTGTATTGATCACCACAATGCAGCTTTTTCTTTTTTAATATTGATTACCAGAATGCTTCTAATTGTGGTTTTAGTTGGTGCTTACATCCAAAAAGATACATAAAGCATGTGTAAGGATATAATAAAGCATTGCATCCTTGCACATGCCTTATTTCAAGCATTCATCCTTAAAGTTGTTAAAGACACAGTGCTAGTTTACATACACAAGGACCATAACCTTGAGTTGACAGGAATTCTGCACAGAGACATTGGTGCAAATATGAAACACTTTTTTGTCAAGAGTGTATATCATATCTATATGTTTTAAATGTTTTCTCCCAACCAAAAATAAACCACATTAGCAAATGTGAATTGCGAAGTATATCTGTCTGCAAGTGCAAAAATGTCGTATCATGTTTGATTGTGCATGGATGAATTAGTGATTTAGGGTTGTAGGAAGAAAATAAACATCCATGTATCAATCTATTCCAATCTTAGATAAAAAACATTTGAAACCCAAGTTCAAATTCAAGATGTTTGCACGTTTTAATATTATAGAAGTCCACAAACTGAAAACTTCTAGTTACAAACACTACATTCTAAAGCATTTACAGTAAAACTCCACCAAATGTGAAAAAAGGGGCAGCTTCACAAAAATAATAAGTTGAAAGGGAAATTTTTAGGTGAAAAATATTCTTCAAAGTAAAAAAAAAAATAGAAACTTTATCCTTTAATGTGCTAGGTTTCATTTCCAAAACAAACCAATAAGGAAGAACAAACACTAAACTATTCAGAGGACCAGAATTTAGGAAAAGTTCTCATGATTCTTTCTTTTTTTATCTAGCACTGGTTATGCTTGCATCATTATATTTGAAAAATAAGAATCGAACAAGACAGCCATAAATTGATTTTAGTTCCACCACTCAAATGGGAAGGAAGTCCAAAGTTCTTTTAGTTTTAATCATTTAATTGTTGGGGTTTTCTATCAGAACAAATAGAGTCTAAAACGACAATACATCAAATGAGCACACAATTGATTCTCTTTCAACCTAAGCCAACAAACCCACTTGAGAATCAGACACAACAATTCAACAAAGCATCATCTTGGGTACATTCTTTAAAAACAATTGAAAATGGCATATTTTACATGTTCTGGTCATAAAATCTAGAACCAGATAAACCCTTTTTTGCAACATCTATAATCTGTTTTTTTTTAAATGCATTTTAAACAGAACTGGTTAAAAAAATATATGGTTAATTTAATAAAATACCCATAATACTCGGAAACCATAAATCAATCAAAGAACTACAGATAGAAATAAAAATTAAAAAATTAAAAAAAAAAAAACTGGAAAAGGTAATTGAGGCTCAAACCCATTACCTTGATTCTTTACATACTCGGCGAAAGTGTTGCAATCAGAGCAAAGAGCAAGACCTGTAAAACCCAGATCCTCGCATTCTCTTGAGCTCAGTTCCTCTTTTGATAATACAATCGGTAATAGAACACTAACCCACAACAACACCACAAAATATCTGTACAAACCCATCTCTCCTTCTCTCCTTCCACTCTCAATCCTGTCTAGCATCTCTCTTTAAGATCGAAGCCGGCAGTGGATCCAGCACTAGGTCTCTGATTCATAGAATTTTGAAGGTGTGACGACGATGTCGTTTGGGAGTAATTTGTATTCATTAGCATGGACCTACAGGCAAAATTTTATTAAGATGATTAAACAAATTAAAAAATTATATTATAATTTTAAGATAAAATATAATAATCCGCATCGTATTAAAAATAGTTATAAAAAATATTAATCGATAATAAAAATTTTATAAATTCTATAAAATGAATTATTTGAAATTAATTATGAATAAGTTAAATTAGGTTGCTTAATATTATAGAAAAAATAATTTAAAAATTAAAAAGATTATATAGAGAATGGATTAACTAAAGAGATTTCAAGGAAAATTCAAATTATGAATATTTTTTAATAAATTTTAGAGTAGTTTTTTTATTTAATTTTTCTTTATATACCTAAAATATGATGAATAAATAATAAGTTAAAAATAAATTTAAATAAAATTAATAAAGTGAAAGTGTTTAAATAAGAAAGTGAAAGAGATAAAGGAAAAAAGAGATAAAGAATGACAATTTTATAAATAATCAAAATTTGAGTTAAAAATTAATTTGACTAATATATTAAAAAAAAATAATTAATTTAGAAGGTCATTAGTGGCCAGCTATATGGTGGCTTCTCCACCAAAATTATTTTCTGATTTTCATCATTTTTATTTTCTAAAAAATTAATATTCATTCATTATTTTATTTTCAATTTCCTTAATTTCTTTTTTTTTTTTAAATTTCTATTGGTCATTAATTAATATATAAATAAACATATAAGAGTGAAAAAAATCAATTTTCATCCCCATTTCTAGTTTTGGCTGTGAGCCATCCTCCCAATTCTCCAAAAAAATTTCTTCTTCCTTAGTTCTTAAACCTTTTTTTCATCACCTCAAAACTTAAATTCTTTTACTTCTAAGTTGATTCTCTTCATTAATTGAGTTAATTTAATTTTTGGAAGTTAGAAATCCATCAAAAGCTTCAAGAGATAAGATATTGAACTAGTTTAATAATTTAATTTAGTGAACTTAATTAGTAGATTAGAGATTAAATTAGTGAAAGAAAGATAAAGTTAAAAGTAACTCTTATAAATTCTGAATTTCTAAATATTGATAGAATTTTAGAATCTAATTTTCAAGATCTTAGAGTTAGATTTTGTAAATTCTAAAAACATGAAAGTTCTAGATATGCATGTGTAGAATATGTCTTTAAGAAAGTTTTACAATTTTTTTCTGTGTAATGCTATATGAGGTGCTGAGTGTCATTGACTCGGATTAGGGTTTGGATTGTTAAACTCTACTGTGTTTTATATTTTTGAGAACCTTAAATTCAAAATTAGAAAAAACTCAAAATACAAAAAAAAAAAATTTCCCTGTATCTTAGCTAAATTTTAGTAAAACAAAATATTATTTGGATATCTACAAGTTGAGATATGAATGAAAAAGTATGGGTTACTCGGATAGGATTTGCAGGACAGATTTCAAGATGTAGGAAAAATTTAAGAATTTCACCATAATTTGTGTAGTATCCAGAAAAAATCTGAAATTTTAATATATTAAACCCTCAGATGTCTATTTTAATTAGCAAAAAAAATTGAAACAATTGGATGAGTATAACAAGAGATATTGACAAAAGAACATAGGCTGCTAGAAAATTAAGTTTTAAATTTTGAGAAAGATAGTTACAATTTGAGTCATATTATATGAAATTAAAGTAAATTAAGTATTAAAAACTATCTAATTTCTCTTGTAGTTCCAAAGAATAAAAATAAAGAAGAAGAGTCATTTGATCATTCATTTTGTTTGTGTTAGAGAGAAGAACTAAGTTTTGGAGTTAGAGTTGTAAAGGTGAGTATGTATATATGTTATCTTACTTGAAATGGAACCTAATTAAACTTACCAATGTTCATTGTCTTTTGGAATCCTACTGTAATATCTGCTATTTTTTTGTTGTATTTTATTTATTGTACACTTGAAGAATTTATTAATTTAAGATATGAATGTTGTAAGTAGAAGCAGTAAATTTCTGGTTGCAAGAATTTGTGAGGTTGATTGCATATTCTTAAAGAAATAATGTGGTAAAGTGTAAAACATAAAAGTTGTGAATTTATGTTTCATCTTCAATTCTGTAAAATGGATTGGTAAAATTCTGTATGTGTGAGGAGTTATGCCTCCTTGAGCAGGACTTGTCTGGTTTAGTATTTCTGCAGGAAGTCTATGTCTGTTTGAAATTTATGGGAATGATTGAGACGGTTTGAGCCAAAGGTGTAAACATGAGAAATGTTCCTTTGTGTATTGTGATATTGGCTGTAAAATTTCAAGAAATTTGGATAAGTATAATTCAATGGAGAGTGGAATATATCAGGTCTGTTCGGATGGATTTTGGGACAGTAAGTTTTATGATTTGAATTTTAGATATGTTGAGCCCCTGCATGTCTATTTTAAGTGACAAAAAGAATAAGAAAGTTTGAATGTTTGTAGCTTATTTGCGAGCTGGTTAAGTATAAGTTGTCGAGGAAGAGTTTTAACTCAGCAGGATCTGGATATGGCGAGCCGGCAAAATGCGAGGTGGTATTTTGCGAGCCGGCAAATGCGAGTTAGCGAAATGGCGAAGAGAGATTACCGAAGTGACAATAGACGAAGAGACATATGTGAGGCGACATATGCAAAGAGGAAAAGGCGAGGTGGCATTATGCGAAGAGGGAATGTGCGAAATGGCAGTTCGCGAGCAAAGTTTGGCGAAGAGGGAGATAGGCGAAGCGAGTTAGCGAAGAGGCAAAGAGGCATTGCCGAGGTGGCATATGCGAGATAGCATATGCGAGGAAGAGTTCGCGAGGAGTGTTTGGCAAGGCAGCATATACAAGGTGAAATATGCGAGCTGGAATAACGAAGTGGTATTGCCGGATCAGTTTGGCTAGCTGGAAAGTACGAGCTGGCGAGCTGGATTTTGGGCAGTGGCCTATTTAACCCAGTAGCCAGTAGCATTTTCTTCACGATTTTCTTTCTTCTTTCTTCATTCTTCTTCCGTCTTTTCCAGATCTGTTCCATTTCTTGTCTAAGGCATTAATATTCAAAATTAATGCATTGGATCTCTAAATTAGCATATTATAAGGCAGAAATTGTCAGATTCAAGCAGAATATTTTAGAAAATTCAGTGTTGGAGAAATAAGGTAAATTTCTTCAAATTTCATATTATTTTAGATTAATTAAATCTGGCAGTTAGAATAATTAATTCAAGGTATATAGAATTTATTGCAAGCAATTGAAAGCTATTAATGGTAATTAATGTTGGAGGAATTAGAATTAATGGACTGTCATGAATAGTAATATGAACAGTAAATTCGAATTAAATGCAGATTTTTCTTTAAGAGATGAATTAAATTGATGATGGGAATTAAGAATAGAAACTCTAAGATGGTTAAATATTCAGAAATCATGTTGAATATTATTGAGTTAGGAAAACCCTAATTTTATATATTTGGGGAAAATTCTTAGGAGAAGGAAATCAAAGAAATTGAGGAGATCATT
>CANXYC010792103.1:0-15144 GCA_948193065.1 Aleurites moluccanus
TTTGGGGTGGTTTTTACTAAAACATCTGCAGCACGACCCCCCCCCCCCCCCCCCCCCCCCCCCAAACATGCAATTATATCCAAAAGCATAAACAATAATTTGTTTTACCCATAATCTTGCAGATCATTAATCTCTTGGGGTTTTGCTTGGGTTTTATTTCGAGTGGGTGGGGTTCTTACTTGGTTTTGGATGGTTCACTAGGTATTAGTTTCAAATAAAGTAATATTCATTATCATCATCAATTGTAATAACTACTACAAAGATTTGTATTATGACGTAAATTTTGTCTAGTTGGTTAATTGGTCATTTTTAAATTTTGTGCCACTTTAGCAATTTTTTTTTTATAAGAGAGGAATTTAGATTAATTTTCCTCACTTTTTTAAAGATTTATACCATCTGGTTTTGTGATTGCCAAATGTGTTTGGCAAAGTTTGTCTTTCCTATTTGCGCTCAAGTTAGCTTTCCCATAATTGAATATCATCTTGCCAAGAATTGATGTCATGGGTTTTGTGACTGCCAAATGTGTTTGGCAAAGTTTGTCTTTCCTATTTGCACTCAAGTTAGCTTTCCCATAATTGAATATCATTTTGCCAAGAATTGATGTCATGCTTGTGAATAATGCCAAATCTTGCTATTTTATCTTTTGTTAGTCTATGCTTTGCTTGTATCGAATTTAATAAGTGCTTGGCATGCTCAAAATTCCATACATGCAAATTGCATTACTTCATTTGCTATCCATGCAACATGTGCCAAAGCCTTAGGTCATTCATAGCCTTAGCTCATGGGGGGGTATGCTACCCATGAGCCATGCAGGAGCAATTGAATATGCAAGGGTATCATTGTTGTGCAAGACTATCATAAGTTATGTTTGGTTTTGGTAGATTGCGCATCTTTATGAACATTGGGTGAACTTTTGATTGTTACAAGTCTAAAATTGAGGCTTATTCTTTGCCAAGTAGCATATGTTGTTTCATGTTTCTTGTTATTTTATGGATTATGAATAGGGCTATAAGTGAGCCGAGCCGAGCGACTCGGTGTTAGGCTCGATAAAAACTCGTTTGTTTTCGGTTCGTTTTATTAATGAGTCAAGTTTAAATCTTATTTTAAAATTCGATGAATAAATAAGCCGAGCTTGAGAAAAGTTAAGTTCGGCTCGATTAGGCTTGTGAACAACTTAAATAAGCTTGTGAATAACTCGATTATAAGCTCATGAACATGCTTGTGAATTGTTTGATTAATATATTCGCAAACAACTCGATTATTATTATTATTATTAGCATAATAATTTTGACGCTAAAAAAAATATATTTTAACAATCTTATAATTTTTTTTGTTGATTTAATTTGACTAGAATACACATATTTCTAATTTTTTTATATTTGCACTTATAAATATTTCTAAAATGGAAACAAATTATATATTTAGTTGCATTTTCAATTTTTAATAAAAGTTAATCTTTATTAGAAAATTATTAATAATAAAATATAATGCTCATTTACTTAATCATAAGTCATATATATTTTAATTGCTGGACTAGCCGAGTAGCATAAATATATAAAATATATAGGTAAAAAGTATGATGATGCTATACAATTATTTTTTTTTTTTAAATCAATATTACATCATATTATTAGAAAGATAGATAACTTTTAAATAAGTATTATATAATTGTAATTATATTTTTATAATAATAATAATAGAATTTTAGATTAAGATTTTGTTAATATTATATAATCTAATATTTTAATCTTTAAAAATATTTTTTTTATTAATTAACATATTTAACATACATGAAATGCTCAATTTTATGATTGGATTTTTCTTTATTAATTGGATATTTTTGTTTTAATGTTTGTTTCAAGGATTTTCTACTAGAGTTATTTTATTAGAAATGAATATTTAGGAAGTTGAGTATTATATGATGAGTTATAAACGAATTTCAAAACTAGTCAAACTCGAGCTTAAGCCTATCTCAATTATAATTTATTAACAAGGCGAGCTCGAGTTGAGTTCGATTATAATTTATAAAAAACTTTTGGTGAGCCGAGTTTGAACATGATTTTTAAGCTTGATTTGAAGCTCGAGCTCGAGCTCGAGACAATATTGAGCTGAGCCTGAACAAGCTAAAGCTCAGCTCGGCTCTGCTCAATTGCAGGCCTAATTATAAGTCTAAATTATAAATCATGCATATAGGAATTTGTGATTGCACAAATATTACTGAGACATGGTCTAGTATTAGAAGTTTATCTTACTTTAATACTTCCTAATGTGTTAAAGGAGATTTTTGGCTAGCATCATGTGAGGTTGAGATAGTTCATTCTGTACACAATTTATACTGCTATATCGTGCGTATGATAGTAGGGTATGCAAAAAGTGGATTCCCGTGGTTGTGATGGTGTGTAAGAATTCTAAACTATTGCTGAATTATTGGGAAATAATAAATGAGGTATGATGTTAATATACTCTAAATTTTATTAAGCTAAAGGCCTTACTTGGTTAAAAATGCGAATTGAACTTTTTTTGTTTCTTTGTTTCCTATACATCTTATCGTCAAGTGTATTAGCTTTCTTTGTATTCTTGAGAAATTATATTTCCAAGGAAATTGTGTTTTTTCTCCCTTTATGGTGCATTTGATTTCTATAATCCTGCTTCGTGCATCTATTTAGTTACATGCAAATTATGCAACAAATATGTATCATATTAAGGCTATTAAGTTCTACACAATAAATATCCCCTAAAAAGTGTATCACTGGCCAATATAGTTGAGGGTTTTCATGGAGCTGTTATTATTATTATTATTATTATTATTATGTATTTATTTATTTTCATGTGTGTTTGCACTTGTTTTTTGTAATAAATTTCTTTTGATGTCAACATGGTTGGGGGTTATCATGGGGATGTAATTTCTCAAATGGTCATGTGTGTTTACATTTTTCTTGAATTAGATGAAAACTCTATATATTTTAAGTAATTAATGAAAGAACAAAACTCTATCCAGGGTTAGAGAGAGATCATTCAGTCTGTAATACCTCTCAAGGTCCTCTCAATAAAATACTTTAGGAATAACTAATTCCTTGTGTGCTTGTATTTATTTATTATATTTCTATTTTTTTTTTTTAAAACCTATTCCTGTGCGGGTTAATTTATGACCTATAGAATTACTTGATGTTGAAAATTTCATTTGAACAAATATGATGGAATATGAGGAATGCAAGCGTGGAGAAAGAGAAAGTGATAATTCTAGCTTTATTTTTTGAGCTTGTTGGTTATATCCCAGATTATCAGCCAACAATGTTATGTTGATAAGTGAAAAGAACTTTTGTTTATTAGTTGGTAGATGCCTACTCTTTAGTAGGAAGGAAAAATCAATGTTCTAAAGCTTTATCTGTAACTTCCAATATTGTCATGTTTGTTATCAGAGCAACCATGTTGCTGGTGTTCCAATTGCTCCATCATCTTTATTTGGGATGCCTACCTACCTACCGCCTGGACAGGTGACTACACTGCATCCATTCATTCTGCATCAACAGGGGATTCCTCATTCTATACCATCACATGTTCCTCAATCTCATGCTGGGCATTTTCACTCAATACCAGCTATGTCATCGCTTCCACAGTGGCAGAACCAACAGGTACTATTAAATTGAAATATCTGTCACACTTTGTTGTACATTGGTCATGGCATTATGTTTATTCTTTTCCATTTCTTATCAGATGAGAACGTGACCTAACAATTTGACCTAATTTAAGCGTGTTTTTATGAGTATTTTCTCATTTTTTTCAGACTGCAGAGGGTGACCAATCATCCACGCAGAATCAACTTGCATCATCCCAAACTGATCTAAACCTAATGAGATCAGATGCAAAGTATGAGTATGAAATATCTGTTAATGGACAAGGCTTTCATCCAGATTATCTGGATGTTCACATCAGCCAAAGGACAGAGCCTGATCCTGTAATCTCATCATCTGCTGCTGGTGAAGCACAGGTTCTGAATATTAACATTTTTCTGTGCATGTGCAATATAATTTCATAAACATCACTCACAGGGTCAACATTTTTGTTTCCTTTTGCAGGTTCTTGAGTCAATGGACAGAAGTTACTTGGTCGCTCCTCAACCTGAGCAGAGCTTACAACAGATTTCTTCCCAATTTACTGATTCTCCAAGTCTTAATCCCCTTGAACAAAACAGTGAAACAAAGGTTCATTACTCATTTTGCTCAATATTCGTCTACTTTTCTGGTGCCATTGGTTGATTGGTTTAGCATTTATCCCTCTACTTTTCTGTTGCCATTGGTTGACTGGTTTAACATTGAAAGCAGCTGGTGAGTAGCAGAGACTTGACTCGGGCTGAATTTCAACTGGTGCAGGAGCAAAATGTCTTGAACTTGAATGATCAGGGACTAGATGGCCAAGTTTTGACGGAAGAACAACCTAGTTCTTCCGTGAGTGCATCACTTTCTGAAATATCAATTCTTTCAGCTAATCTCAACGAAGCTACAATCAACAGTGGTGCTGGTGTAGTTTTTTCTGAAGCATTAATCTCAACTGGGCAGGCGAATATGGTGATTACAGGAAAAACTTCTGAGACTGCCCTTCTCGATGAGAGATCTCTGTTGGCTTGCATAGTTCGCACAATTCCAGCTGGTGGTAGAATTCGGATTAATTCAACGGTTTGTGTTGCTGCAAATAATTATTTGTCCATCTTAACCAATTTTATATCCTTGAAGAATAGACAGTAATTTTTTTCTTGGTTTCTAAATACAGCTACCAAATAGGCTGGGCAAGATGCTTGCACCTTTACATTGGCATGATTACAAGAATTTGTGTTGCTGCAAATGATTATTTGTCCATCTTAACCAATTTTATATCCTTGAAGAATAGACAGTAATTTTTTTCTTGGTTTCTAAATACAGCTACCAAATAGGCTGGGCAAGATGCTTGCACCTTTACATTGGTATGATTACAAGAAAAAGTATGGAAAGCTTGATGAGTTTGTGGCTGGTTATCCGGAAGTGAGTTTCTGGAATTTGAGATTATGTTTGTATATTTTTCTAAGTATCAAATCTGAAGATTTGAAGTTGTGATTTCAGTTATTTTTTGTTGAGGGTGATTACATTAAGCTTCGGGAAGGAGCTCAAGAAATGATAGCTGCTACAGCAGCTGTTGCTAAAGTTGCTGCAGCAGCAGCATCATCTCCTCATTGCTCGTCATTTTTGCCTTCTGTTGCTGTTACTCCAATGGCACAGTCTCACAGGCTTAAGAAGGTTCCATCAATTGATTCCAAACACCCTAATGGTGTTACTTTTGGTATTGCTGGAGGCATGACAAATGTAAAAATTTTGAGCAAATCAAAAGATTCTCAGGAAATTAATGGACCAGATTTTGATAGATCAAATGTAACAAACATGCAAAGCAAGGGTTCAATTCAAGGGAGGTCTAACTCAAATTTTGCTGGAAAGCAGCAGGGCAGGTATGGTTTCAATCTTTTCTAGATGTTGCAACTTTCTTCGAGTAGTTTTGTGTACCCAAGGATAATGAGGTTACTGAACTTGACATTTTTGAATTATTGCAGGACAACTGGAGCTGCATTAACCTCTGGAAGATGTAAGTATATTAAATTAATTTGGAAAAATTACACTAGTGTTGTATGAACTTTTTAAAATATGTTATATTGATGTCATAATAATTTTTTTTTGTCTGACGAGTTTCTCGACTTCTGAAAATATTAATCTCATATAAGTCTTTTTCACCAATTTTCATCACTGAAGTACTGATTTGCAATTCTAAAATCTCTAATAATGGGGAAATGAAAGAAGAATTTTTTTTTGTTTGTTGAATATTAAAACATGATTTTAAATGAAGTTGGGAAGTTGCAAATCATCGTTCCGGTGTCCGGAAAATGGCTAAAAACACTTATATGTGATTATTTTTAAAAGTTGAGAAACTTGTGTCACCAAAAAAATTGTACATATGACAGAATGGTAGATTTTAAAAAGTTCAGACACTAATGTAATTTTTCTATTAATTATAATTATGAAATCTGGTTATTGTTACTAATGAAATGCATCTTGCGTCTATGCCTTTCAGCTGGTGCATTAATTGATTAGTCATAGCTAATAGCTTACATAATTATTAAATAATTATACAGGCTAATTATTATAATAATGCCTATATTCAACTTGTGACATTTGCTCTTTCCTTTCATACAACAGTAATCATTAGTCTTGTACTGTAATAACATTACTATTCTGTTTGCTGTAATTGAGTGGATATGTGGAAGATACACAAAATCAGTCAAGATCGTCTATTCTTTCCCTCGTTAGTTTAGCTCAAGTAATCAACTTTTTTTAATTTGTTTTGGCAGGAGGAACTGTGGACACATATAGGTAAACTTGCATGGATTTTTACTGGTGCTGTGACAGTCTGCATATACAGGGATGACAGTCTGCACTGGACATTGCGGCTGATTCTCATTTGATTTTATGCTTTTAAAGAAAAGGAAAAAAATATTTATTTTGTGTTTTATGATCCGAAGATAGAACATTCAAACTCTGCAATGATATTCATGCACAAAACTTGCGTCTGTGCGGCTGAGATGCTCTTTTCTTTTTTCTTTTCTTTTTTTTCACCAATCCTTTGTGGAAGTGATTTTCTGATATGGCATGGCTTTCCTCGTTTTATTTCCTTGAAGTCCTTGATGGGTGATACAATGAGCTATTTACTAGTCAAAATTTTGGCCTGGACATGACAGGTTTGATTGGTTTTTTCCAGTTCACTAGTAACTGATAGTGAAACAGGATCTATTCAACAGGTTGGACGGGTTTCGGTTGGTTGGTTTTGTTTCAGCCGAGTTGTCAGGTTGAACTAGAAAGGATTTTAGTTGGAGTTCGGCTTATTAATTATTTTTGGTTTAACCACAGTAATTTTTATTTTATTTTTGTTTTATGGTTGATAGAATTAAATTTTATTTCGGAATTTATAGTTTTTTTTAATGTGTATTTTTCACGGATTAATTTTGAAATTTCAGCACCGTTTATTAAATTTAGCTTTAATAATATGATGAATAATAATAGGATACCGGATATGATTGGATAAATTGTAAGTTTGTTCAAAAAAAAAAAAAATAGGATTTGATTTTCAAAATGTAATTTTTTCGTATGTATAATATTTCGAAATTTATTAACTAAGAATGTTTTAATTTTGAAATATTTGATATAATTCAAATAAAAAAAAATATGAACTATTAAATTTACTACTATATATGTAATATTATACTATAGTACATAAATTAATTAAATAAATATTTTCAATGTTCTATGCATAATAATAATTTTATTCCTAAATATTTTGTGAAGGAAACCTTCAGGTTTTTACTATTAATTTTATCTTGGTCCAAAGATTTGGAAGTTGGTCAAATCTCAAATGTGATTTAGAAGCAAATGTTACCAAATTGGACTAGGATATAAGAATGATAAAATATATTAGTTTAATACACTGTTAAATAAAAAATAAAAAATTGATAAATTATATTAATTTAATACACTGAAATAAAAAATTAAAAATTAAGGGTAGATATTGTAAAAAATTTAAAAGAAAATTTAAACTGTTGAATATGATATTTCAACTTATAAGCTGCTTGAAACATATCTTGAGCAAAATTGAGTTTTATTTTATCAATACGAAATTAAAGCAGACTGATAATTGATAAAGGACTAATGCTTCAATTGATAAAGTCACCAGTATTGAATCCATTAACACATTTCGAACTCATGTTAAAATTATGTAATTCCTTTTTATTTTTTAAACTTTTCTGAAATTACATTGAGTTTCGATTAAATTGGGAATCGAAGCAAATAAATCCACAAGAAAGAACAAAATTTTTCTAATGTCTCTTTTCTCCATAATACTAATAAAGGGACCAAACTATTTATTCACTTTATGCATATTAAAAATTAAAAGAATAAAGGGACCAAACTATTTATTCACTTTATGCATATTAAAAATTAAATCACTTTTAACTGTAACAACAATTCAAAACCAAATTAAAAATATGCCATCCTTCTGAAAGATAATTTGATAAATTGCATATCGCACACCCTCTTATTTGCCCAATATGTGGTCTTTCAAATTTGATCCACCAAGAAAGATTTAACAATTCAGCCCATATTACTAGAGCTTATGAACTTTATCCATGTGTTTTTGGGCTTAATTTAATTATCCAAGAAGAGGCAGCCCAAACTTCTTTTTAAGCTTCCATTCAACCAAATTGTAAAGATGTGGAAATTTGATTTTTTTTTGTGGGCTTTCTAGAATGATTAAAGGAAGTTTGGTCCATCTATATTCCTCTCACGTGAAGATTTAAGAAATGGAGGATGAAATTATGATTTGTAAAGAAAAGAGCCATTAATTTCCCAAGTAAATTCTCATTTTTGCTTTTTTACCCGATTTTGCAAAATAAGGGAAAATCACTTATCTGTTTTTGCCAAATCTGAATTAGCTTTTCTATTAGCCTTTTATTTTATTATTAATAACTTTGTAAAGCCTATGTAAAGGCTATTTTGGAGTAAGGGAAAAGTTAGAAGGGAATGAGTGAAAATGCTACTTTATCTTTCTTAATTTAATTTTTTTTATTGCCTTATTTGCACATTTAAATTCTGAATTTGCTATTTGAATTTCTTTCCATTTTCATGTTTTTACTTCAGCATAGTCAAGTTATTTGAATTATTTTATGTTTTAACTTCAATTTCCTTTTCCAAATTTCTTTAAGTTTCTCTTCTTCTCCTCTCAACTCACTTAAACTGAACCTCAAATCCTAGCTACTGCCATTTTTTAAAGATCACCCTAAATTCATGAATCCTTCTCCATCTTCCTTCTTCATACTTATAAGACTAAGTCATTCTTAAAACCCTAAAGTGATTGATCCCCAAACTGACCCATATTCATTTCAGGCAGATTTTGCTAAGTAAGCTACTGCCCAAAATTAGCCCTCTCCAAATACTCACCATAATTCATGAAACCACCATCAATCATCTTCAAATAGTATAAATAGATCATCTATAAAGTTTCATAGTATTTGGAGTTCATTTATTCTTTCAATTTGTGGCAACTGATTTGAAATCCTAAAAGGCAATTTGGAGGGTTTCTTGATTGAAGCTTGGGAGGACCTTTTTGGCTTGATTCTTAGGCATCAAAGTTGCTGGAACTAACTTACCAAGAGGTTGGAATACATCATTTTGGTATCAGAGCTTTGGTTATCAAAGTGAGCTTTGAAAAGTAGGGGTATCTAATCCTTCAATTTGTGTTGCATCCATTTCCAAACCCAAATTCTTGCTACTGTTCACCCACCCAAAACTTCACCCAAATCCTCATTCCATCTTCTTAAATACTTTATAAAATCCCTTTTTACCATAATATCAATCCATTTATTGCTTGGTTTTCAATTATTAAGCCTATTGGAAGAGTACCAAACCTGTTTGTTGGGAGGCAGATTTGCAATCTTGCTTGGAGATTGGTATATATCATCCAACTTTATCTTTATATTTTGGATGTAGATTATAGATGTGGTGAGTTTGTTTATGTTGTTTTTCAAGTGACCTTGTGTTGAATCCAACTTTAAGACTCATTTTCATCTTTCTAAACACAAATAGACCTATAAATAAATTTATGTTCTTCAAAATTTAACAACACTCATGTCTTATTCAAATGTGCAATGCTCTCAAGTTCATGGTGATTATTCATTTGAATATGATAAATACCCATCCTTAATTGTCATGGCTTTAAGTAGTGATGATTGTTTTCTTTCAAATGCCATGGAGTATTCTGGTTATTATCAACAACCCTTTTATGCAAACCATGCTTCCATTAGAACAACCTCCAATTACAATTTTAGTGAGTTTTATAATTACGGAGTTGATGCAAATGTTGAGTTTGTTGATCAAACTAATATGTGGAGTGTAAATCATTATGGAAATAATTCAACTTTATTAAGCAACCAACCACATTTCAACTACTAGGTAGAATGTCCTGCTCAAGTTGAAACCAATTATGCTAATGGGACAAATTTTTCTAGTGAATCTTACTTGGTGGTACCATTTTCACCTATAGAGGCTACCACTTTAAAGTCTAAAGGAGTTAACACTAAATTCCAAGAGCTTCTTGGACTTATGAGCATCAAATTGCAAAAATTAGAACACCACTTTCAAACTCTACCAAAATAGCCCTCCATTCAACCCCAAACACTACAACAAACCCAAATCACCTTACCATCAAACCAGCCAACACAAACACCCATTATTGAGCTACCACAGTTGGAGACATATATTGATATGGGAGCTTTGGAAGATAGTTGTACTGAATCAGATTTGCACCAAGAGGAGTCATTTTCTTCTAATTTTGAAGAAGAAAATGAATTAGAGAGAGTGGAGAAAGTCTAAGAAATTGAGCAGCCCCTTGATCCTTTTGACCTGCAAGCCAATTGTTTAGTATTTGGAGCAAAGATTGGAGATCCTTATCCAATGTGTATGAACATCCATGGGAGGTTGTTTTCCTTTGTTCATATGGGTAATAGCATGATGAACATTGCATGTGATGACTTGCTACATGGGTTGAGGCTGTCTAAGTTAGTTCCAGACAAAGTGTGCATCATTCATGATTTTGAGTTTGGTAATGACCTTCACACGCCTATGCATGAACCTGTTTTTGAGTATGCTACCTCTATATGTGATATTCGGATGGTGTGCTTGACCATTCATATGGTATTGATGGGAATGGTTGCACTTGGTTATGTGAGGATATTTCATTGGATGACTTTATAATGGGAGCAAGGTCAACTTATGTATGTTTTGACATTTTAGCCATGTTACGTTCTATGCTTGTATGTAGTGACGTGCTATTGGTAACTTTCATGGTTCCTTCCATTGAGCACTTGTTGAGGATTGATGCATTGCCCAATGATTGGAGGAAGAAAAGGAAACTTTTGACATTGCATGCATGGTTTGATAGGTGTAGCCATTCGGTCATCATTTAATATGATCATAATAGTATCTTTCTAATGAGTTCTTTAGTGATTCATGATTGGATTGGATACTGGATCACTTTGAGTATTTGGAGTGCATAGAGATAGCATCATGGACATCTTTATGCGGATGGATTGAGGATGATCTTGAGTTAGAAATCCTTGGAGGAGAGCTCATCATTTATTTTTATTATAGCTGTTTGTTTCAAGTTTTCTAAGTAAAAGATCATTCATCTAAAGAAAGTTTGTGTGATGGTAAAATAATATCAAGATTTGAGGACAAAAAAAGAGATGCTTCCCATTTTGGCAAAAACAAGGCATACTTTCCACTTGTTTGGCCAAAACGGGTAAGAAGGCAACACATGTGATTTTGCTTTTATTTGTGCCTCAAAATTCAAAAAGTTGAACTCTTCTTTTTCTTCCACTTGGGTTGAAACTCAACACATGTGAGAGAGGTGTTGGGCTTCTTCTCCTTGCATAATTAGACTAAGCCCAAATGTTTGTATTTGATGGTCACAAACTCTTGAGACTTGGAATGCCATGATAGTGGATTCATTAGGCTTCTTTAATGCACATACAAGGGCCAAGTTACTTGGGCTTGGATTAGGCCCTCCATCATTCCCCTCTTGTTGAAAGGAATTTGCCCTTAAATATTCAAGATTGTTGTCTTCCAAGTATTGAGAAAGATCTCCCACATTGAAAGTGGCTGAAACTCCTCCATATGTGTTTGGTAAGTCTATCTTATAGGCATTGTCATTCACTCTCTCAAGTACTTCAAATGGACTATCAACCCTAGGAGCCAACTTGCTCTTTCTCTTAGATGGAAATCTCTCCTTCCTTAAGTGAACCTATACTAAGTCACCCGGTTGGAAGATTGCTTGTCTTCTATGTTTGTTAGCTTGCTTCTTGTAGGCCTTATTTGCCTTCTCAATTTGCTTCCTCACACTCTCATGTAGTTTCTTTATTGCAACTATCTTTTCTTTGGCTTCCTTGTGCACCACAACATCAAGAGGTAAAGAAGATAAATCAATGGGAGTTAGAGGATTCATACCATATACTACCTCAAAAGGGGAATGGCTAAGTCTTGCTTGAAGTTCGGTTGTAGGAGAATTCAACATGTGCAACTTTCAAATCCCAATCCTTCAAGTGTTTGCTTACTAAGGTCCGAAGCAAAGAACCCAAAGTCCTATTAGTTACTTTGGTTTGCCCATCCGTTTGTGGTTGATAGAGCCTTTTTGTCTTTAGCTATTAGGATTGTAATTGCCTTTATATAGGCATGGCTGGATGAAGAAAAGATTCAAACCTTGAATGATAAGAAAAGTTGTTATTTCCATTTCCTTTAATTGTTCTTTCTTTTATTGCTATTTCAATTTTAAGTTCAATTTTTCAATTCCTGCATTTTCTATTATTGTTCTTTAATAATTCAGTCTTTTAATTACCTTGAATGTTATTTAAAGTCCTTTGTTCTTACCTTTAAGCCTTTTGAATGAAATCTGACTTCATCTCCTTCATCCAGCTCACATAAACCCTAGCCACCATTGAAGCACCTATAATACCCAATACTTGGAACGTTATAGTAGATTATATTCATTCATGTTTGTTTGTTTGATGAATGTTGGCATGTGTATGTTTATATGTGCATGATAGATAATCTAGAATGTTATGTTAAGTATAGATTACTCCTAGAGTGATTATATGTTTAGACATGATGAGTTATGACTAATTTTGAGGTGTTAAACATGTATAAGTATAAGTTGATTGAGTTTTAATAAGTTAGAATGGAGAAAATATGAGAGATTCCCATCAGCAAGCCTTTCACAGATGTGTGAACACTCATTTTTACACCCTTCGGACTCGTGCCAACTCGAACGGCATTCTCTTGAACCAAACCCGCACTCGGAGAGACTCAGAATGGCCTTAGAACGAAGCTGGAGTGCAGGTGCCACCCTCCAGGCTTGGCATTGCCGCCAGAGGGGGTGGCGGTGCCTCTGGGCGGCAGCCTCCGTGCAGCGCGGCTCCTTGCTGCGGTGCCACCCTCCTTCATGTTCTGTGCCGCTAAGACACTATGGCGGCGCCACCACCCCTCTTTGGCAGCAACAACTCCTCTTGATGGCGGCAGCGATGTTCTGCACTTGTTTTCTTCTGAATCCCACATCGAAAAATGATGGGATTCGACCCCCAAGGCTCCTATTATAAATAGAGAGCCTCCCCCCACCTTCCAAACACACAAAAACACAGAGTGACACACAGAAACACTCCAAGACTTGCGAAAGCAAGGAAAAAAGACAAGAAATCATTTTCGTCACTAGATTTCGTCTTTTTTCCTCTCTGAGTGATATTTTCTTCTTCTTTAGCTCTCTTTCAATTTAAAAGAGTTGCTAGTAGGGGCATATTAAGCCTCTCAGTTTAATCTTTCCTCGAAGCAAGGTCCCGACTCATCGCCCCGAGGCGCCATCCGATCCAAGGTGAAACTCCACTCCGGAAGAGCACTCCGCTCGCCAACGTCCCTCGAAGCTAGGGCCAAGGTACGTTTTCTAACTCATCTTCTTTATTTTAGTAGAGCATTAAAATAAAGAATCAAAACATGATGAATTGGGCATAAAATCAACCCTCCTTCGCGAGAAGGAAGAACTGCGTGGGTTTTGATTCCCATTCGACGGGATACGCAGGCAAGCTGTATGAAAGCTTCAAATCCAAAAAATGACAAAAACCATCTCCTTTCTTTTAATTGCTTTACTTGATTATATTGCTCATCCATTTAATTAATTGCTCATGCATCTTATATGTCATTCTTTAATTGTTCATGAAAATCATTTTAAATCAAGGTTAAAATTGAAAGCCAAGTTCAAACAAAACCTAGTCCTCGAATCCTCTTTGGTTTCAAGGACTAGTGCACTTTTTCCTTTGGGATAAGATTGGAGTCAAAATGGGTTTTTACCTCAAATTTCCCCTACAAAAATAACTTAAGGTGGCGACTTCAAAACATGAAAATCGATTTCAAATAAAAGGCGCTAAGCTCATTTCCTCTGTGAGAAATTACCCCTATATGAGCACCCCGATGCCCCAATGCTCTCTTTTCCTCTAGAAGAGGGCGGGCCCGGACGGGATGGCGCTCGGGCAAGGCCTCATAGCTGGTGACTCCACCGGGGAATTTTTTTTTTCCAAAAGTTAAAGAGGACTGCCAATTGGTTGAAAATCTTTTTAAAATGACTTTTTACTTAGCTTTTGGTTTACTTGATTTTCATGCATCACTACATCACCAGTTACGAAATGCAAACTTTGGATAGCGAGTAGCATTGATCTGACAACTCTTTTTGAGTATGTTGGGAGATAGCAAAAGCATCCACCCCATGACGTATCCTCAAAAACTTTTGAGGTGTAACGAGCAGTAGTACTGTCGGACCCACGCGAAAACTCGTTGTTTCACATGTGGTTAGGTATATCACTGCTCTAGTGTGACGGGTACCCTTAAACCAAACCACATAGCCTTCATGTAATGAACATTAGACCTTAGACTTTAGGGCCCATGAACCATAATAATGTTAAACTATCATCATGAACCGATTTTCCTCATACACATGCATACATGCATTCATGCTTCATAAAGCATGCATTCCATTTTTTGTGGGTCTAGGTTATACCTTGAACTAGTTGAGAGTCAATCCAAATGGACCCAAATCCCATTAACCTCAATTACCCCTCACTCAAATCAACCCAAGGCCCATTAGCCTTAAAACAACATTAACCCAATTGGACCCAAGGCCTATCAGCCTCAAACACCTCTCAACCCAATTAGGCCCAAGGCCCATCAGCCTCAAACACCTCTCAACCCAAATGGACCTAAGGCTCACCAGCCTCAAATACCTCTCACTCAAATGGAACCAAGGCCTATTAGCCTCAAATACTTCTCAACCCAAATGGACCCAAGGCCCATCTGTCTTAAACAACACTAACCCAAATGGACCCAAGGCCCATTAGCCTCAAACACCAAGATCTCACCAAGACCAAATCTAGTTGGCTCCAAGATCTCTCCAAAGCCCAAACCTAGTTGGCACCATTGTCTCTTCCAAAGCCCAAAAACATTTGGCACCAATATCTATCCTAAGCCAAAACCCAGTTGGCACCAT
>CANXYC010792127.1:0-45602 GCA_948193065.1 Aleurites moluccanus
CATTCGGCCAAAACAACTTCATTTCCAAATGGATTCTTTTCCAACATTCAACCATTAATTCATCATTTTCATATCAAATACAACTCATTCCATCCATTAAACACTTAAAACAACTAAATGTACACCAAACCCTAACCATCACTAGTTTCGGCCAATCCATTTTTCACTCCAAATCAATTCATTTCAATCATACAACCATCAATCCATGGTGTACACATCAAATTAACAACATTTGAAGCATTAAATCTATCAAAACCATACTTTAGTTCAATGTTCATCCTATTAGGGTTTTAATTCATTATTTTGCATTCCAACCATACAAAATGAATTCTAATCCATAAATATTAACAAGAAACACCATATGAACATCATTGAATCAAAAGAACTCCAAAACTAACAACTTACCAAAAGTTTTTCAAAATCTTCTTTGAATTAATTTATTGTCCAAATGAGTTTTTCCTTGAAATCTAAGGTTATATTTGTGTTTACAAGGTAAGAATTAATAGGTTTCCATCAAAAAATGGAAGAAAAGCATAAGGTTTAGGGTTGGCTAGGTTTGGCCGAAACTTTCAATGGTCAAAAATGGAGTTTGCTGCATTATTTTGCTAAGGAAGAAGAAGTTTGATGTGGTGGAAAATATCATTTGAAATATCAAAAAAAATGATCTAATGGTTTAGGTTTATGGTAACTTTGGTGAAACCTAGCCATCCATCCATCCATTTTGCTTACTTTAATGCTATTTGTCTATCCAAAGTCAACATTGGTATCAACATTGGTGACTAACACATATATTTGCCACACCAAATCAAAAACCAATGGCAAAAATCCAATGATTTAAGCTTATGATAGCAAATTTGCAACCTATTCATCCAACCGTTCATTTTTCCATCATTTGATCCAATGGTTGGATTTAATCAAGCCTAAACTAATACCATAAGGTTGCACACATTCTATAATCACATATCATGAAGGAAAAGACCAAAATTCCTTAGTGCAACCGAAGCACCTCAAGCACCTCAATTGAGCAGCTTGTTGGGAACTGTTTTCAATCGAGTTTATTTCTCCATCTATTATTCAAATAAACTAAATAATATCATTTTTCATTCTCTTAAATTCTTTTCTACCTTCAAATATAGTGTTAAATCCATTAAAATCTGAAGGGGGTGCGAAATGACCATTTTGCCCCCAGTTCACCAAAATTTTAAAATCACCCGATTTTGTCCTAACAGCCTTTAAACCACTTCTATGCCTAAAATCTATTCATATAATATGCATAACCATCAATTTCATGCATAAACACATAACACTATCAAATGCAAAAGAAAGAAAAAAATTTCCCCTTAATTGCCCCTTTAATGGTTTAAGTTAGCTTAGACTAAGGTGTTACAATCCACAAGGTCATAAGGTTTCAATCTCACAAGAAATATATTGGTCACAAGACCATCAACATATATCACAATTTTAATTAATTTTAACAAGTATAAATCATGTGAACTTGATCCAAAATGATTGACCAAGACACTTTCATTATATATATATATATATATATATATATATATACATGGTAATCTCATGAACAATTGGTAAATTTCGGTCTTAGAATATCATAAAATTGTCAATATATATACATGGTAATCTCATGAACAATTGGTAAATTTCGGTCTTAGAATATCATAAAATTGTCAATTAATAGCTCAATAATATAATGTCAAATATACAAGAATCGTATGGTTTAGCATTATGAATATTCGGTCATATCATCTCAAAGAAATAATAAACAAATGCAATGTTCATACTTACCTCAACTTAATTTACTCTCGAGTTTCCTTTAATGATTTGCTCACAAAAATCTCCTCAATTTCCTTGACTTTTTTCTCCTAAGAAATTTTGTCAAATATTCAAAATTAGGGTTTTTTTTAATCAATAATATTCAACATGATTCCTTAACAATTAACCACCTTAGAGTTTCTATTCTTAATTTCGAACATCAATTTAATTCATCTCTTAAAGAAAAATCTACATTTAATTCGAATTTACTGTTCATGTTACTATTTATGACAGTCCATTAATTCTGATTTCTCCAACATTAATTACAATGTATAACCTTAAAATGCTTGCAATAATTTCTATATACCCATAATTAATTATTCTAACCAACAGACTTAAATAAATCTAAAAAAAAATAACCTTGGAAGAAAATTTACCTTATTTCTTAAAAACTGAATTTCCTGAGATTTCAGCTCAAATCTGACAATTACTGCCTTAAAATAGGATAATCTAGAGGTCTAATGCATTAATTTTGAGTATTAATGCCTTAGAAAAGAAATGGAACTGATCTGAGAAAAGACCGAAGAAGAACGAAGAAAGAAGAAAGAAAATCGTGCAGAAAATCGCTACTGGACACTGGGTTAAATAGGCCACTGCCCAAAATCCTGCTCGCCAGCTCACCTCGCCAACCCGTCTCAGCAATGCTACCTCGCAATTTCCAGCTCTATAATCTGATCCGGCAATGCCACTTCACATAAGCCAGCTCGTCATTCCCACTTCGCATATGTCGCCTCGCATATGCTGCCTAGCCAAACTCTCCTCGCGAACTGCCACTTCGCACTTTCCCTCTTCGCCAAACTCTACTCGTGAACTGCCACTTCGCACTTTTCCTCTTCGCCAAACTCTGCTCGCGAACTGCCACTTCGCACTTTCCTCTTCGCATAATGCTTCTTTGCATAATGCTTCTTCGCCAAATTCCTCCTCGCCTAACTCCACTTAGCATATGCCTCTTCGCCAATTGCCACCTCGACAATCTCTCTTTGCCACTTCACTAGCTCGCATTGTCGGCTCGCAAATGCCACCTCACATTTGCTGGCTCGCTAATACCAAAACTCTGCTGAGTTGAAACCTTCGCATAATGCTTCTTCGCATAATGCTTCTTCGCCAAATTCCTCCTCGCCTAACTCCACTTCGCATATGTCACCTCTCATATGCCTGTTCACCAATTGCCACCTTGGCAATCTCTCTTCACCACTTCGCTAGCTCGCATTGCAGGCTCGCAAATGCCACATCGCATTTGCTAGCTCGCTAATACCAAAACTCTGCTGAGTTGAAACCTTTCTTGGACAACTTACACTTAACCAACTCGCAAATGAGTTACAAACATCCAAACTTCCTTATTCTTTTTACCACTTAAAATAGACATTAGAGGCTCAACATATCCAAAATTTAAATTATAAAGGCAACTACACAGACCATGGTGACTCTCCAAATGTCACCCAGACTTACTGCCCCAAAATCCATCCGAACAAACCTGATATATTCTACTCTCCACTGAGATATACTTATCCAAAATTCCTAAAATTTTACAGCCAATAACACAACACATAAAGAAACATTTTTCATGTTTACACATTTGGCTCAAACTATCTCAGTCATTCCCAGAAAATTCAAACATACACAGATTTCCTGCAGAAATACTAAACCAGACCAGTCCTACTCAAAAAGACATAACTCCTCACACACACAGAATTTTACCAAACCATAATACAGAAGTGAAGACAAGACATAAATCCACCACTTTTATGTTTTACACTTTACCAAATTATTTCTTTAAGATCATGCAATCAGCCTCATAATATCCTGCAACTGCAATCAAAAATTTTTGAATTTCTCGAACCTTCATATTTGCAATTAATTAATTTTTCAAACATATAATTTAATTAAAAATAACAAAAATTACAGATATTACATAAACCAAATAGATTCTTAAATACTTATTTGACACTTATAATAATTACTTGAACTTTTAATATTAATTAATTTCGAGTCCGCAGTATTCATAATTTTGAGTTATATTTTGTTATTTAAATATTTTTCAAAATGTTTTAAACTACAATTACTATTTATATTCTTTAAATATTACCTGTTGATTTTGAATATTAATAAAATGAAAATTATAATATATAGGGCCAAATTTATTATATATGGAGTAGCTATAAAATTAATAAAATTTGTATTATATGTTTTAATTGGTATAAATTTTAATTGAGATCAATAAAAATATAATGATGTAGAAAAAATTATTTTTTTTTTCATGATGAGATAATTTCATATAAATTTAGTTTTTAAAAGAATTATCATAGTATTTTCTATACAATTTCCTACTTCAACTTTTATTTTATATATAAATTTATTTAGATAATAAAATTTGAACATTTGATTAATAGTATTATTATAAAGATTTTTTTTTTCAAAATTCGTATATTTCAATTTTAAGAATATAAATTCATTATTTTTTATTTTGGAAAATTTTAAATTGGTGGGATAATTCAAACACAGGACTTGTGTAATCACACACCGAAGAAGTTGTAAAACCTATATATATATATATGACCTATTTACCCTATGATCTGTCAAAGTTAAAATCGAGTAGGAGTGGAAGCCAAACTGATTAAATCGAATCAAATTAATCAAATCAAATTGAAATTGATGGTTTTCACAACTGTTTAATTTGATTTCAGTTTGAAAAATAAGGCAAACCAAAAATTCGATTTGGTTTGCAATTTGAGCTTTTTTTGCTTTCATATATATATATATATACTTTTTATTATTATTAATTAAATATGGTTAATTTTATTTTATATAATCACATATTTTTTTCTAACCTAATATTAATTTAAAATTAAAAAATAATCATTCATGAAAATTAACTAAAAATAAATAAAAAAGTATAATTCTTGATTAAAAAAAATAAATTTTGGGTGTACTAATTAATAGAATAGACAAATTATGTGTTGTACGTTGAACTATTTTTAGGTTTTTTATCACTAACACTTTATTAGTGTTTTTTTCCAAAATGTATAATAAAATAATGACGATTTTTTGGTTTGAAATCGAAAAATTGAAGGCGACTAAACCAAACAAATCATACAATTTGGCTATAATAATAGTTTGGTTCGGTTTGAGAATTTTTCAAATCGAAAAAATGGTTTGATTTGATAAAAATCTTTTAAACTAACCAAATCTAACCGAAGCCACCCCCTATAACTAGGTCAAATATTTTTTTATGTTAGAATGAAGTATGGTATAACCCAATTAATTAGGTCTAAATATTTGGTCAGATTCAGTACTGTTTTAAATATGTAGTTTAGATCAAAGGATTGTCTTTGGATTGAGGTATTTTGAGCTTTAATAGAAATTATGGTTGGCTTTGACTCAACATTGGAGGTTATGCAATAACTGGTGCATTTATGCTTATGGGATTCGATGGTTTTACTTCAAATACAGTATTAGAAGTTTTAACTGGCTCATTGGGTTGAGGTTTTGCCAAATGAGTTTTCACTTTTTGGAAAGATAGTTTAACTACTTGGGCTATCTAAAGATGATCTGGATGATTTTGACTTTATAGACCTTGATTTATCATCCATTTAAGGTTAGATGGGTGTAAGTTTTGGTAGAGGGCTTGCCTATTTGGAAGATTCAAGGTTAATTTTTGTAAGTTGAATTCTCTTAAGAATTTGACTTTGGTTTTGCCAAGAAAAATGGATTTGAAGAGTCTGCTTCATTCGACCATGATTTATTATTATTGTTTTTTTTTTTTTTTTTGCCCCTGAAATTTGGGCTTTAAAGATACTGGGGTTAAAGGCTTTCTATGAACAAGTGGATTTGAGGAGTCTACTTCATTCGGCCCATAGGTTCTAATGATTTCATTATAACTTTGCTTTTAGAACAACTTTCAAGGAGAGTTTTGGGCTTCCCACAGATAACAGGTTTAAGGAATGCATTTTTTGAGTGGTTTGGGTTGCTTGATTTGATTTTGGTTTTTTCCAAGGAGCTCAAGCTTTAAGGATGGGCTATGGGTTATCTATAAATGGTGAAATTTGAATATTCTGAGAGGTTTGGGATGGACTAAACCATTTTGAGAGGACTAAATCATTTTTGGGAGGTTCTATGAGTTTGCTGTTATAGCATGATTTATAGAGAAGACAAATGACACTACTCCTATTATTTGAGATTGAAAAGACTCTCGAGGTGATTCTTTCTCGACTGGACCTAACAAGACTGACATGCGGGCGATACTTTGTCATTTTGGGAATTTTATGGGACTGACACATGGGTTAATAACTTGGGGCGATACTTTATCAATTGGACTTGATGGGATTCATACACAGGTTAATGCCTTGGGGTAACACTTTGTCAATTGTACTTAATAAAACTTATACATGGATCAATGACTTGGAAGAAAATCCATTCAAAATGAAGAAAAGTTGTTTGACTTAAGCATTTGACTTAATAAAAGATTGAATTTGTAGGGTATACCTCAAATTATGGGGAAGAGCTACTTAGCTACTTTAGCCAATGGCAAATAGCCAATGGCAAATTGAGGGATGAATATATGTCCCTAATGAAGGATAATGGCAACTTAGCCATTTAATTGTTTTGGCTATGAGACAAAATGAATTGATATAAAGGAGATGCCCTTGAATAGGACAAAGGCATGTTTGATGTGGTGAATTGATATGATAGATATTAACTCGAAAGCTTCTTTAGCATTTGCGATGACTTAAGAAAGGAGTTTTTGAAATGAAGGAGGATGACAATAAATGATTGACTCGAAAGATGACTCTAAAAAGAAGTAGACTTATCAGCTCTCTTTAAATAATTGACTCAAAGAAGGATGAACTTTTATTTGTGACAGACTTGACTATGTACTACTTTGAGTGATAAATGAGATCGACATGTTTAAACTCTTGACATTTCAATGGAACAAATTTTTTTCCTTGGTCATTTGAATGGATTTTACTTGTGAATGATCCACACTAGAATCCAATTAATTTTCAATCAAGCCGTCCTTTCAGGTTTTTTTAACTCGATAAGCTTGTTCTAATTTCCACCTAAGTTGCCCTCTCAGATTTTCAACTTGGCTAGCTTTTTTTTTTTTTTTTTTTAAGCAAATGAATCAAAAGAAAAATGAAAAATTGGTATACAAAGGAAAATATGATCTCCTTAGGATGGAAATCCTGCCATACAAGATCTTTTTGAACACATATGGAACAACTCTCTTATTTAGATTTTATATAGCTTTGTCTACCCTCTTACTTAGATTTTATATAGCTTTGATATTGATAAAAGACATCCATTTTCTAATCACTTTTTACAAAATGATATTGATGGTCTTATTTGCTATCCATTAGTTTGGGGCGATAAGGAGAAGACTGATGATATTGAATCTTTTTCCTCTTTAAGCAAATTTACTATTTCTTTTTGAAAGTGAGATCCACTATCAATGATGATCTCAAAAGGTACTCCAAACTGCCAACGAATGTTGGTTTGAATAAAGTGTGATATTCTTTTAGATTTCAGTACTTTATAATAGCTTTGTTTCTACTCACTTTTTTGAATTAGTTTAATACCATCAAGATATTTCCATGCAAAGATTTTCCAATGATATATATGCCCAATTGCAAAGGACAAAGGACAAGAAACGACCTTTAGAGCTTTGCATGGTGTTGCCCTATATCTTTTTGTATAGCACAATACCATTTGAGATGAAACTGGTTTAAATGTTCTTTTGTCTTATTTGGTTACCCCTTATATTATGAATGTTGTATTTTTCTTATCCAAATGATGAGTCTGAGCTTAATTATAGCCTGCATGGGTATCGATCAATGAGCTCATTGTAAAACCAACCATGCAGTCTACCAACAGGTTTTCCTTTGGACAAATTTTGTTCAATCTTGATAGTCCATACACATGTGAATCTTCCATTCTTCTTTGAAATCAGCACTATGTTGGCTAACCATGACGGATAAGTGATAAGTTCAGGGCGTCCATTATCCATTAATTTGATGATTTCTGCTTTTCAAAGTCAACTTATGCTTTATGTGTTCATGTCCTTGGACTTCTATACGAAAGAATCCACACTCTTAGACTATTCCTTCCTTTTTATTTTTTTTTTATTGAAGATTTCATTTGTGCTAAGATTTATTGAATCTTCTGCCTTTATATTTTTTTATATTTTTCTTTTTCATTTTTTTATTTATTTCATTTTTTTGATGTCACATTCAAATTGGATTTATAAAAAAAATAATCAAAATGAAAAGGAAGACATAAGAATGGAATAATTCAAACTTTTATTACAAAAAAGAATACCATCATCTATGGTTACATAAATAAAAAAAATAGAAAGAAGAATCAAGAAAGTCGATTACAAACTCAACAAAGGAAAAATAAGAACATGTCTCAATGGACTCGGACTGTGATAGGGACTTGGACTTTGGACTTGGATTCAATCTCAGACAGGTCAGATTAGCTAGACTTGAACTCCTTCATAACATGCTAATCGAGCTTTGGTTGGCTAGTGAAATGAGGTGGGGTCTATTTCCACTTGTTTTCTTCCTAATCTACTTTTCATAACTAAAGGACTTCATAATGGTTCGAAGGTCAGTAGGGATGTTGCATATTAATACAAGAGGAAGGATATCTCCATTATCAATGAGGTATTGGATTTTATGCCTCAAGTTCTTACACATATCTGTTTTATGCCCAGCTCTTTATTGATTCTCACAATATTCATTAACGTTGTAGCTTTTGGGAAGAGGGTTAAAAGGTTCTTTGGGTTCTAACAATATCACCAAATTAAATTCCAGTGTCTTCTTATAAACCATACTTTAGGGCATACCCAAGTCGATAAATTTCCTCATTACCAATCTCAAAGGTTAACGGTTAGAAATGGTAGTTACCTCCTTACCCTTCAGTTTGTTGGAGGGCATAGCAATGGAAGGGGAGGTGTTATTCTACTTGTACCTTTTCTCCATTGTGTGGCCTTGCTCAAACACAATGGTGTTGTGCTTCAAGAACTTCTCCATGAGTGCATGGATGAAAGTCTCCATACCTTGAAAAGGATTCAAGGAAAAAAAGGATTGGTGTTTGTACTTGGCGATATAGGATTTTTGGGAGCTTTTCCATTATTGATTAGATAAATAATAGGGGTTTGGGTGGTTGCAAAATTAGTTGGAATGGTAGTGTTTTGCATATTAACACTAGTGTTGGCTTGATTGATAGTGAAAGGAGGCTTGGTATTTGTCAGGTTAACAACAGAAGAGGAATTGATAGTGGGTAGAGGCATGGTGTTGGTTAGGTTAACATGAGTTGTGAAGCTAGTCGGATTGACATAAGGTGTGGTTGAAGAGCTCAGATTAGTTAGTTTTGAATTGGTCTGATCAATAAATTTCTTTATGTTATCAATTTGGGAACCCATGACTTTAGTTATATAGGTTAATGAAATGTAGAAGTTGGTCTGTTGAGCTATTAGGGCTTTGTTGAAATTGGCTTGTTATGCTTTTAAGGCTTTGTTAAAGCTGGTATGTTGAGCGGTCAGGGCTTTATTGAAGCGGATCTATTGTGCACTAAGAGGAAGATAAGAGTGGCTTGAAAATTCTCCTCTTGCTTTTCGAAGTAGATGGTCAGAAAAGTGGTCATTGCATCTATGTCAGTTGGGTTGGCCATTAGTACCTTTGAAGTAAAAGAAAGAAAAGAGTTAATGTATAGAAAAGAATGCCTAAACCATATTCTAGGTTTTAGGAGACCTAACTCTATTTTAGGTTTTAGGAAACCAAACTTTATTATAGGTTTTAGAAAACCTAACTCTATTCTAGATTGATTATAGAAAAACAAAACCTAGCTTTACTCTAGATTTTAAGGTATTGAAAATGGATTGGTATGAAAATTCTTAGGGAAAATGATTCCTTAAGGTAAAATGGGCCAATGAGTACTCTAAGATTTTTTAGGACAAAGGTATTCGGACTTCGAGCTTTGCTTTAAAGCTCAAAAATTTTGGGTTTTGGGCTTTGCTTAAGACTCTTTAGGTATAAGTGTCTGTTGGGCTTTGCTTCAAAGCTCATTAGCATTTTTGAGTAGTTTGGGCTTTGCTTTAAAGCTCTATTAGGCATTTTTTAGTTTTTTGGTTTTTGATTTAAAGTACTATTGATTGGAAAGTATTTAGGGTTTTGCTTTAAAGTTTTATGATTGAAAAATGTTTAAAGCTCTATGATGAGTGTTTGTTCCAAACCAGACTATGAATTTACTTACAAATGCATGAGGTATGTATAGCACATATGGTAAGGACACCTAAGGTCATTCTCATATACGAAAGGCTATTCCAGGTAAACTGCAATTGTATTGTCATAATCTAAGCTAAAAATAAAACAAAGTCCTAAACATTCTAATCCAGTTGTTGGTTTGGTTGCATGAAAAAGTAAATTGCATGTAAATTTAAATAGCAAATAGAATAAGGAAAATAATTAAAATGATAGTAATTAAAAAAGAGCAGTGAAGTGTACAATGAGCAAAGAGAGCAACTGTAAATAAAGTAGATTTAAGAAGTAATGGTGATGGTTCTAGAAAATGTAATATCCCCAAATAGGTTATCATGCAAGGTTTAATTTCTATCAACCAAAGAATTCAATATATTAAATCAAAAGTTAATAGCCTCTCGTATTATAACCATAATTCAATATATTTTAAAGGGCCTCTCCAATTATAGCCCCTATATTGACAACCAAGTTCTAGCACTAATCTTCATCTTTCAATCTCTTAATCAACACAAGAATAAAAGTGGTAGCTAAATCACTTAAATGAGATTTAAGCATAAATTAATCATTATATGTGAATTCTAGGTTATCAAGACACTAACCCTAAACATGCATCATCTGAATGGTTCCATTACAACCCTAGAATGAAAGAGTTAGTTCGTAATGGAGTTGAAAACAATAAACATATTCAAACTATTCATTTTATTCAATTCAACAATGGTCATATAAAAACAAAAAAAATAAGAGTAATGAACATATTAAGGGAAAAAAATTCTTATTCAATTGAAGACTCCTCCAAAGCGTAACTCGATTCCTCGACACTCCTATTTTGATTTCAATCCGATTACAAACATAAAATTTGAAAGAACAAATGGAAAACAAAAACAAAAATGAAACTAATGTCTCTAGCCAAAGATGCCTCTAGGAATTGAAATCTTAAAGTTGCCTCTGTGTTACAAAAATAAAACCTAACTAAACCTAGAGCCAAGAGATATATATCTATCTTGTGTTTTTGTTCCTCTTTTTATAGAATTTTGAATTCCTTCAATCACTTATTGCTTCCCGAGATTAAGTCATATCTTCGTATATCTTTAATTTTAATTTCTTTACTGCACCTTTGAATTTATTTGAATATCTTTATGTTAAATTATATGAGAGGTGCCACGGTAATGAATGAAAGATCATCCTCATGGTGCATAAAAACTTAAAGCTTCATGCCCTTAGGAAGGAAATCACAACTTTGGGTTTGGTTGAGGGGTGGCCACGGTCATGGATAGGAAGCCACAGACTTGGGGCTTGATTAAGGTGGCTAAGCCCTTACTGGTAATCCATGGCCTTGGCTTCTTGGATGTGTCCCACGATCTTGATAGAGGAAACACGGACTTGGCTTGGTTGGAGGCTCCACGACTTTGGTGAAAAGCACAAGGCCTTAGCTTGGTTTGGAGGCTCCATAACTTTGTGAAAAGGCAAGACCTTTAATTTAGAGGTTCCTACGCCCTTGGGTGGAACATCAAGGCCTTGGCTTGGATTAGAGGCTCTCACGCCCTTGGTTTAAGTTCCATGCCTTGGTTTAAGTGTTTTGCTTCTTTTCATTCAAAACACCTACAAAAGAATTTAAAAAAAAAACACAAGAATCTACAATATGCTCATTAAACATATTTATTGAAAACATAAACTAAAAACTACTAAACCTTGTTAAAATATAAATAGAAGCATATAAATATATAAGATAAATGAGGACAAAAATGTGACGAATAGTGGGAAAGTGTTTAAAGCTCTATGGTGGGAAAGTGTTTAGGACTTTGCTTTAGAGCTCAAAGTTTTTTGGGCAAACACATTCCTGGTGCCAAATGGTTTTTCACTTAGAGTGATATTAGGGCCAACTTTAAGGAAGTGGTGGTGTTTGGAAAGGTTTGACATTCCACAAGTATATGGTCAATGGGCCTTAGGTCCATTTGGGAAAAAGTATTTATGGTTAATGGGCCTTGGGTCTATTTGGGTGAAAGGTGCTTGTAGCTAATAGGCCATATCTGATTTGCACTTTAGGTGAAATCTTTAAGCTTTAAGCCATCTTTGATTTAGGCTCAAGGGATTGTGATTTCTGGGACTTAAGGTTTCTAAGGTCCTACGGCAAGGGATGAAAAAGGTTTAAGAATTAAGGTTGAAGGGTTCAACATGATTGGATCAAACATTTAAGGTTTAGATTGACTCTTATCTGGTTCAAGATACAATCTAGACTTATTAAGATATAATGCAAGCTTTATGCGTTACGAATGCATGGTTGAAAATTCATTCATAATTATGCAATCATACCTAGGATTTTTTCATTAAAGTATATACAACCTAAGGTTCAAGTTCTATGTTCATTACATGAAACAGTAAGGGTGGTTTGGATATTGGATACTTGTCACACTAGGGTAGTGACATAATTAACCATATGTGAAACAAAGAGTTTCACGTGGATCCAACAGTACAAGCTACCAGTTATACTTCAAAAATATTGAAGATTTATCGCATGATGGATGCTTTTGCTATCTCCCAACATACTCAAAGAGAGTTGTCAGATCAATACTACTTGTTATCCAAAAATTTCCCTAATTTTTCTAGGTTTAGAAAAAAAAAGTCTATGTAAATAATGCATGAATGTAAAGCAATATTTAAGTTAAAAGCCAATTTAAAGTTACTTAGAGAAAATTTTTCAATCGATTGGTAGTCTACTTATTTTGCTTTTTAGAAAAAGGCTATGACCCAGTGGAGTCATCAATAGTGATGTCTCGCCCAAGCACCGGTCCGATCAGCTTAGAATTGGAATGCTTATCACTACTTAGACGGTTGTCAATTTTTTTAAAAATTATTCTTTAATTTTGATTTTTAAACTTTGGGGAGTCACCATCTTAATTTATTTGTTTAGAAAAATTTAAGAAAAAAAAATAATTTTGACTCCAATTTATCCCAAATGGAAAACTTCACTAGATTTTCAAACCATGTTGGATTTGAAGACTAAATTTTTAATTTTAAGTAATAATAACTCGATGTTTAATTTAAATATAATTTAGAAATAATATTTTTATAAACAATTAATAAGGATGACATTTAAAATGAATGAAGCAATTAAAAGCAATCAAAGCATTAAAATAAAGTAAAACAAAGCAATTATATAAAGCGGTTAAATAATTATATTAGAAATTCAAAATAAGGAATATCAACTCTGACCCTTATAAATTTTAAGTTGATAATATATCCCCAAATAATTAATCTAAATTACAAAATTAAAAAGAATAAAGTAAAATTAAACTAAAAGAAATGGGAAAAAGAGAGTTGGTTTATTTTATTTAGATTTGATAATTGAAACAAGTATGTTTGTGTGTTCCTTCAAATGGGAATCAAAATCTACATAGTTTTTCCATTTTACAAATGAATTGATATGATTTCAGGTCTGTTGATTTGATACTTTTTCAAAATGAAAGAAAGGTATAAGAAGAAATGAACTGAATTTAAGATGTCTTAAATTAAATGAATTAAAAAGAGTTGCATTGAGAAACTTGTACCATTTTTGTTTTTTACTTGGGCGGAGGAGGTGGTCAAAGTATCTTGCCGAATTGGAGGTTCACTTTATAAAGAAAAAATAAAATAAGTCTAAAATGTCTTCAAAAATTAAATTAATTCAAATAGAATTAATTTAATACTCCAAACTAAGGGAAATTAAATAGTCTAAAAAATAAAATTAATACAAAGAGAACTAATTTGAGACTCCACACGCTAGAAGAAACTAAAAAATTTCAATCTTCAACTCCTTTAGCTCAAAAAGAACTTAATAAATCGATTCAAAATCAAAAAGAGATGAATTATTTTTACAATAGTATATTAAAAAGGAGGGAGAAGAAAGAGCCAACTAGAAAAAATTTGATCTAGTTGTTCTGGTGTGATTTGAAAGATAAAGAAGCTTTTCCTTTTATAATGGAGAATTGATACTCCAAATTCATCATTTTTTTATGTGGTATTGGTGAAAAAGTATTTATACTTTACATTTTGAAAGCTAAAATGGTGATTTTCTGATGTCGGATTGGGGAATTTTTTGTCTATCGATAAGGTGCCACCAAACAAGCATGGTGTTACCAGCAAGCCTTCTTAGTAGCACCACCATGAAGGGCCAGCAGCACCCACAAAAAAGGGTAGCAGTAGCTTGTTGGCTAGATGGAGGAGCGTGTGGGTGCCACCAGTAAGAAGGGGAGATTCGCCAAAATTTCTTAGAGGTACCACTAAGAAAAGATAGTGACTAAACATAATTCACTTCCTTTTATGTTCTAGGTAAGCCCAACATGAAATCCATTAGCAAGTCTTCCCATATATTTTCAGGAATAGGAAGATGCATATAAAGACCACTATTTTTAGACTACCCTTTAGCAATTTGATAAATATAGCATTTTTATACATGCCCAGTCATATCTTTAAGCAACTAAGGCCAATAAAATCAATATCGGACAATAGCAATTGTTTCATCATAGCCTAATTGTGCAACTAAACTATCAATATATAAATTTTGAATTACCTTCTCTCACAATGATGCTCGAGGAAGGAAAAGTTGAGTTTCATGCATTAGAACACCATATAGAACCAAAAAAAACTCCTACACAGGTTGACCAGCAAAGTTTGTCTCCTAAATCAGCCAAAAATTATCACATCCCCCATTTCAGGAAATGTTACGGTCCTAGCCTATAGGTAAGCATAAGGTCTCCTAAACCTGTAGAACCTATATGCATTAATTTTTACAAAAATTTCACCATAACTTCCCTGTATTTTCATGCTAATACCCGGGACCCATGTCCCTCTCTTCATTAATTACAATAACACAACTTGCAGAAGAAATAACATTTCTATATCTCCATCCTTAATCCCTGAATCTACCATATGGCAAGAAATTTTATCTCAACACTTCAATATATATTAAACCATAGTCATTTATCTATTCTTACTCCTTATAGCATACTGTATATTTTACATTGAGTTAGTTAAAATTCTTCATAATTACATATATTAAATTATTACTACCACTACAATCCAATAACTATTAACCAAGGAGCTCTACTGAAGATTAACAAAATGAATTTACATAGATAAAAGGGGTTCCCAGCTTTGAAGGAGAATATAGCTGGAACCACAACTATCTACTGATCCCTAAAAAAAATACAAACCACATATAGGTGAGATAATACTCAGTGAATAACATATATAACACCCTCCCCTTGGTGAGGTTAAGTTATAGAAAGAATAAAATAAAGTAACAATAAGTGAATAAAAAGGGATAGAAATAAATAAAAATAATAATCATACAATTAAATGAGAATTTAACCACAGGAATCCAATTATGGTAGCATTTATGTCAAGATGGTTCTCAACGAAGCAAAATAATTAAAATGGTAATTGTTCATATAGAACTAGTTTCAAGTATGTTGAGTTAAATGCTCATATAGCAATGACAGATAGCAAAATTCACTGAAATATAGACAGAGGCTACAGTCTAGTAGCATGTCTTTCACTAAAGTTATACGATTAATCAGACCACATAGCAAGGACCATAACCCTCTCATAGATAGGGTATCACTGAAAACATTATGCACAATGCCGGATGTAAAAATATCTACTCCATCGGAAAAATAGTTATGTCATTGTTCACATATAGGGTGTATAGCAATATCAATCTCAATAGTCAATGAAAGGTTCAATTTTATGAATTTCATAAGCAAAGAAATGTCAATGGTAAATTAAACAATTATAGAACATTTAATGAGAAGGTTTTGGTTACATAATGAAATTTCAAGAATGATAATAATTGAACAAAATATAGCAAGTATGATTTTGGTCCAAAATAAATAATGTGATTCCAATGGCTGCTATTGATGTCTATTTAATAATTATTTCATATTTAAAATCAAGTGATGAGGCTATAATGTAACAAAGGTTAATCTTATCTATATAACAAAAATTGGGAAATATCTAAGAATATTACAAAGAATTGAGAATTCCAAAGATACAAAGATGCTTATGGCCCTGAAGGGTTCAATTAATGAATTTAGAGAGCAATAAATAGTAATAGTGTTACACCCCAACACCACCGGTGCGACGGTCCTAGGGCAAGGGTAGGCATAAGGCCACCATAAACCCGTAGAACCCTTAACTAAACCTGTCTCATACATAATAGCATACATTTTGAATGCAAAACATCCTATCTTATATCATTTTATATCATAACATATCTGCTTATTTCCTACCGATCAAAAGACATTTCATACATCAATATGGAACAAAGGAGAATCTACAAAGGCCATCCATGGCAACAAAATCAACCATTCATATCTATCTACGGAGCTCTAAGAGTGTACTTCTCAATAGACATAATTTATATATACATAACAAAATAATATTCAGCATAATTGCATCTAAGCTTATTGTGAAGAAGAAATCAAGAAGCTCTATCCTCTGGATTAGCTCTCTCTCGAGCTACACTAGCACTTGAAATCCATAGAAGAGGGATGAGCCTTCAACTCAATAAGATATGAACTACATAATGCTTTAAGTAAGGTCAAGAATCTGAGTATTAAATCATGAACATATACATATACATATACTTGGACATGAAAGAATCATAAGTATATACTTAAAGAAGAATATGAGTGCTTACAACAAATAGCACTATCAAATCATATCATAAATCAAATCATGGTTCTCTTTTAGAACATAAGAATGCCTGCAAAGGATGGCATTATCAAATCACATATAACATAGAACTGATATCATATCATAACGTATTAGTAGCCTTGCTACCTTAACGTGTACATATGCTTGCGCGGGCATATGTCTAGAGTTCATAGCCCCCTCTAGATGGAACACTGATAAAAACCCTATCAGCTGGGCTCCCATTATGCATATGGACCAATGAATTTACTCTCATTGGGAAAAGCATTCTATACTTATGTATATCATAGGTCATCATAATAAGATATTCACAAAAATTGAAATTTGGTCAAGAGACCATTTATCATGCATATCAAAGGCTTGTTCATGATCTTGGTTCAAGAAGATATCCAAGTCATTTTTATACATTAAGTGTTTACATAAAGGAGGTAATCCAATAAAGGTTTCATATCATAAAGTATATACATGAATATTTAACAAATTTATCTCATAAGGAGAAATATACATTTATGTAATTCATAACTTACCTCTTAGCAAAAATTTCCACAATTTAGCTCAACCTTGATTAGATGGAAATCCTCATCAATTCCTTGAATTGTCCAAGCCTAATCAAATCCCCAAATTCCACAAATTAGGGTTTCCTCAATAATGACACATAATATGGTCTCTTATAATTTCAACCATCTTATAGTCTCTATTATTATTTCCTAACATCAATTTAATTCATCTCTTATAGGAAATCTGAAATTATGAACATAGTCACTATTTACTTCACTATTCATCGAAACTCATAAATTCTGGTACCTACCATACTACTCATAATTAATAGCCTTAAATGCTCATAACAGGTTCTATAAAACTCATAATAATTATTCTAACTAACAAAAATATTAATCTAAGAAGAGAAAAGAAGTTTGGAGAAAATCACCTTATTACTCCCAAAACTGAGCTCTTAAAGGATCTAGGCTTGAAATGATGATTAAGCCTTTGAATGAGTTAATTTAGTGATTTAATGTATTAATTCTGAGTATTAATGCATTAGAAAACAAATGGAATAGATTGGAGAGAAATAGGAGAAGAAATGAAGAAGAAAGAAACAAAATAGAAGAAATTATCATGAAAAGGATGGCTACTGCTTGTCCATTAAATAAGCTATTGCTTCGCTAATTTCCCTCTTCGCCACTTTCCACTTCGCCAATCCCACTTCGCCAATTCCATTTCTCGGAATGCCACTTCGGCAATTCCACCTCGCCAATCCCACTTCGCAGAATGCCACTTCGGCAATTCCACCTCACCAATTCTCCATTTCGGCAATTTCCACTTCGCCAAATGCCACTCCGCTAAATGCCATCTCAGCAAATGCCACTTTGCCAAGTCTACTTCGCCAATCTCACCTCGCTGAATTCCATTTCGGCAACTCTCACTAATCCAGCTCGCTCAATCTCTATCCGCCTCAAAAATGAGGAGCCAACTCGCCCTACCTGTTCTGCCAAGCTGGAAAACCTTTCTCACCAACTCACTCTAAACCAGCTCGCAAATGAGCTACTGACATCCAAACTCCTCAATTCTACAACTATCTATATAACACATAAAGAAATATTTTCTTTCATACTTACACTTGACTCGCTCAGCCTCTAATATTCTCAAAATAATTAATACTTAGACTTACTACAGGAATAGCGAACTGAACATGTTCTGGTCGAGGAAGCATACCTCCTCACACACACAAAATTCACAAAACTGCCATATAGGCTTAAAATTAAATATATAAATCTGCAACTTTTATATTTTATACTATCCAATTACTCCTGCAAGATCATGACAACGGACTCACAAAATTCTTCCCAAACACAGATTCTAAAATACTAATCTACTTAAAACAAACAATCATAAAGAAAAAAAATTAACAGGTATTACATTCTTCCCCCCTTGAATAAATTCGTCCTCGAATTTAAACTCGAATTTAAAGAATTCACTTTAAACTTGAAATAAATGGGGATACTTGGCTCGCATAGCTTACTCATTTTCCCAAGTGCACTCTTTCATTACTTGGTTCTTCCATAAGACCGTAACCATTTTTATATCTTTGTTCCTTAACTTTTTGACCAATTTATCAACAATCGCCACAGGAACCTCTTCATAAGTCAAGTCTTGCTGAAGATCTACTGCTTGAGCTTGCAACACATGAGAAGAATCTGCCACATACTTTCGAAGCATTGACACATGAAAAACTGGATGCACACTGTCCAAATTTGGTAGTAAGGCTAGTCCATATGAAACCTTTCCAACCTTATCCAAAATCTCAAATGGTCCGATGTACCTTGGAGATAACTTGTCCTTCTTGCCAAACCTTAAGACTTCTTTTATAGGTGAAACCTTTAACAACACTAAGTCTCCAACCACAAACTGAAGGTCTTTCCTCCTCAGGTTTGCATAACTCTTTTGTCGACTGAAGGCTATCTTCAATCTTTCCCTTATAAGTGGAACTTTCTCTGTTGTATACTGAATCAATTCAGGCCCTTCTATATGTTTCTCTCCCACTTCATTCCAACACAAAGGAGACCTACACTTCCTACCATACAAAGCTTCATAGGGAGACATTTGAATAGTTAAGTGATAGCTATTGTTGTAGGCAAACTCTATCAATGGCAAGTGTTTATCCCAATTTCCTCCAAAATCCAGAATGCACATCCCTAGCATATCTTCTAGAGTTTGGATAGTTCTCTCGGATTGCCCATCCATCTGCGGATGAAAAGCTGTGCTAAAGTCTAGTTGAGTACCCAAAGACTCTTGCAATTTGCCAAAACCTTGAAGTAAACTAGGTACCTCTATCGAATATGATGGAAACTAGTATCCCATGAAGTCTCACTACCTCATCAATATATATCTGTGTATACTGAGAAGCTGTGTAGGTTGTCTTGACTGGTAGAAAGTGAGCTGACTTGGTCAATCTATCAACAACTACCCATATTGAGTCATGCCCACTCGAAGTCCTTGACAACCCTACAACAAAGTCTATGGTTATTCTCTCCCATTTCCACTCTGGTAAAGGCAACTGCTGCAATAGTCCCGAAGGTTTTTGATGCTCAAATTTCACTTGTTGACAAGTCAAGCATCTTCCTACAAACTCAGCCACATCCTTTTTCATTCCACTTCACCAATAGAAATTCTTAATGTCATGGTACATCTTTGTTGCACCTGGATGCACATTATACTTAGCATGATGTGCTTCCTTAAGAATCATATCCCTCAAACCATCAACTGTTGGAACACATAACCTGTCACCGAGCCTCAAAATGCCATCAGTCACAACAAATCCTGGAGCCTTCTCTGATCCCACATTGTTCTTTAGCTTCACCAACTGAGGATCTTTGTTTTGAGCCTCTCCAATCTGATCAATGAGAACTGGCTTGACTTGAAAATATGCTAAAAGCACTTCTGAATCTAACAAATCCAAAATGATTCCTGAATCATACAATCTCTGCATTTCCCTTACTAATGATCTTCTTCTCACTTGGATATAGGCTAAGCTTATTAAAGACTTCCTGCTCAATGCATCTTCCACTACATTAGCTTTTCCTGAATGATATAATATTTCATAGTCATAATCTTTAAGCAATTCAATCCATCTTCTTTGCCTAAGGTTAAGATCTTTCTGCTGAAATATATATTTCAAACTCTTGTGATCTGTGAAGATCTCACACTTCTCTCCATACATATAATGTCTCTATATCTTCAAGGCAAACACAACTACATCCATCTCAAGATCATGTGTGATAATTCACCTCATGCTTCCTCAACTGCCTAGAAGCATAGGCTATCACCTTACCATGCTGTATAAGCACACAACCAAGCCCTACTCTTGATGCATCACAATACACTGCATAACCTCCTTCACCAGATGGTAAAGCTAAGATAGGTGCCATGGTGAGACATGTCATTAACTTTTAGAAACTCTTATCACATGCATCTGTCCATAAGAATTTCACTTGCTTCTGGATAAGCTTACTCAAAGGAGCTACAATCTTGGAGAAGTCTTGAACAAACCTTCTGTAGTAACTTGCCAAACCCAAGAAACTTTTAACTTCTGAAACATTTGTGGGTCTAGGCCAATTAAGAATCGCATCCACCTTTCTAGGATCAACTTCAAGCCCATCCTTGCTCACTATGTGCCCTAGAAAACCCACACTCTCCAGCCAAAACTCACACTTTGAAAATTTAGCAAATAGTTGATGCTCTCTCAAAGTCTGCAACACAATTCTAAGATGCTCTCTATGCTCTTCTCACTCTCAGAATACACAAGAATGTAGTCAATAAACACAATGCCAAACTTGTCCAAAAATGGCTTGAAGATCTGGTTCATCAAGTCCATAAATGCAGCTAGTGCATTAGTCAATCCAAATGGTAATACTAAAAACTCATAGTGACCATATCTTGTTCAAAAAGCTATCTTTATCACATCCTCATTCTGAATCCTCAATTGATGATAACCTGATCTCAAGTCTATCTTGGAGAGATGACTTGCACCTTGCAACTGATCAAATAAGTCGTCTATTTTTGACAAAGGATACTTATTCTTGATAGTTACTTTGTTGAGTTGTCTGTAATCTATGCATAACCTCATAAAACCATCCTTCTTCCTCACAAAGAGTACCGGTGCACCCCCATGGTGAACTGCTAGGTCTGATAAATCCCTTGTCAAGCAAATCTTGTAATTGAGTCTTTAACTCTCTCAATTCTACTGGTGCCATACGATATGGAGGAATAGAAATCAGATTAGTGCTGGATAGCAACTCAATACCAAATTCTATCTCTCTATCTGGTGGCAAAACAAGTAACTCTTCAGGAAATACATCCGGAAACTCTCTAACAATAGGAATCTGCTCCAAATCTTTTACTTCCTTTTGAGTATCTTGGACATAAGCCAAATATCCTTGGCACTCTTTCTTCATCAATCTCTTCACCCGTAAGACTGATATCATATTATATAGTGCTTCACTCCATTCCCCTTGGAACTCAAACTCCTCACCCAAAGGTGGCTTGAAGACTAACTTCTTCTCATTGCAATCTATGGTTGCATAATATTTGGACAACCAATCCATGCCCAAAATCACATCAAATTCTAACACAATCAAATCTACTTCTAAACTCTTACCACTTATGTTAACCACATAAGATGGATATAAATCATGAACTTCAATCTCTTCCTCTAAAGGAGTCGATACTACCAAAGCATTCATAAGCAATTCACATGGCCCATTCAATTTCTTAGCAAAACAAGAAGAAACAAACGAATGCGTAGCTCTTGAATCAAACAACACTCTATCATTCCAAGCTTGAATAGGAAGAATACCTATGACCACAGTGTTAGAAGTTTGGGCCTCTTGCTGTGTAAGAGCAAACACTCTTCCTCTACCTCTTCCCATAAGTGCCTGACTGGTAGCTTGTCCAAAAATCTGACCAGAACCTCTACCTGCCTCTGGAGTCCTACCCACAATATCATGACCAACGCCGGATTGCTGACCCATACTCCTCTCCCTAACCATCTGAACTGTAGTTTGAGAAGACTGGGGTCTAGCTCCAAAAGAAGGTTGTGGACAATCCTTAAGCAAATGACCATATTGTCCACATCCATAACATGCACCTGACCCAAAGGAACAAGGTCCTTTATGAAGCTTACCACACGTAGGACAAGAAGGATTAGAAGTCCTAGGTGGTGCAGAACTGGTTGCACCATAGCTCATCGGAGAAGCAAAACTAGAAGGATTTGGTCTCTGCTGAATTCTCCCTGATGGTCTTCTATATCCGCTCTGGGAAGCTGATTGGTGCGAGATATTCATACTCTTTACCCCGCTATCTTGCCTGGAGGAACTTCCAATCTTTGCCTTCTTCTTCTCTTCCCTTTCTAATCTAACTTTCATCTCTCTATTCTCTATCACTCTAGCCTTATCCACAAGCTTAGAGTAAGAGTCAAACTCAAGAGCAGCCAAAAATTTAAACAATGGTGCTATAAGTCCTCTACAGAACCTCTAAATCAGAGCTGCTTCTGTAGGCACAAGGGCTGGAGAAAACTTACTCAATTGACTAAATTTCTTTGCATACTCTGAAACAATCATACCAGGAGTATGAACCAACCTCTCAAACTCAATGGACTTAGCATCCCTCACACTTTCTGGAAGAAACTCATTAAGAACCAACTCTTTGAACCTCTCCCAAGACAACTCCTCGTGACCCTGAAGCATACCTTAAATACTCTGTCTAAACCAATCCTTAGCTTTGGCCTTCATCAGATATCCTACAAACTCAACTGCTTTTCTATCGGGGATCCTCAAAATCTGGACTTTCTCCTCTATCTCCTCAAAAAAATCTATAGGATCGACCTCACCTTTATATCTGAAGGCTTGAGCTTCAAAAATTTCTCAAATGAAACTTCCTCAACCTGAGGTACCACTACTGGTGGGGGTGGAGGAATTACAGGAGGAACTGAAACATCCGAAACTACATGCACTGGAGGAGCCTGCTGCCGCCTCTGTTGAGTAATGAACTTAGCTAATATCTCATAGTTCCTCTGTAACTGATCCAACCGCTGGGCCATATAAACCACATCTACTTGTGGCTCTGGAGGAACGTCATCACCTCCCACTCTGCCCACTGACCCTTCTTCAGAAGGTAACTCTTTCCTAGGATGGCCTCTTCCACGTCCTCTTCCTCGCCTCGGAGGCATCTCGATACTAATAAGATAAATAAAACAAACTTAGACTCAACACATAAGATTAACGCAGATCTATACCAAAGGAATACACAACATTGATGTGACATGAATCCTATGCTCCGTAGTCATCTTAATCAAGCACTTATACTAGGGAACTTGCACATTTATTGTCACGACCCAATTTCCCGGACCACGATGGTCCTAAGGCACGGGAAATGCTAATGGCGATCGACACCCGTAGAACCTAGTACCATATGCACAATCTATAAACCTCAATATATTACTCAGTTATTATAGTTACCATCCATTATATTATCCTGTTATTCATTTTGTTAACCTGTCAATTCTTTTGTTCTCATTCTGCAATTGGCTGTCACAAATATATATCATATATCATGCATCATCATATAATCAATATATACCATCAATATTATATATAAACAATGTTCATCTCCTAGCTACCCAATACATACCCATTGAGCAGCTAGATAATGAACACCAAAATAATATAAATACAGTAATCCAAAAGTATATACATCAGAAAGTCCATAGCAGGAATCCACAGAAAAACAGATGACTGGATCCTGCAACCTACTCCTCTCCTAAAAGAGGTAAACAAACAAAAAAGTGAGTATGGATGATACTCAGTGAATTTACATGCATCACAATAAAGAATAGGCATAATTAATCAATGGTTTCAGTCAAAGAAATAACAAAATACAGAATGGTTGTCAAGGTATAGTAAACTAAAGAAATATCATATATAAGCTCGGTTACATATGGAAAGACAGATAATGGGATGAACTGTATGAAAAGAAATCATACAGTCTCCAGTTAATCAATATCACTGGACCGTATAGGTCACCAGTATCATATAAGCATAAGGTTGATCAGGCCCTATGGCCAGGACCATAACCCCTCCTAGCTAGGGTTCAATACTACAATATGCACAAGGTCGACAGTATTCCCCCACTACCCCGTCGAATCGGTAGTTCTGCCAAACCATATCAAGGTTAATAATGAGGGATACCATAAGCAATAATGGCATCCGGATAACAGTCAATCAAATAATAATCAGCTCGGTATCAATCAATACAGTATCCAATATGCTCATTGGCAATGTCATATACAATGTACAATCAATAATAGTAAGTATGAAAATAAAGAAAGGTAAGAAATAAAAGTTGGTTCGGTGGCCGAAATTGGTGGGTCAATTGGCATACCAATGTCGCTGGCAACAATGACATTCAATTGGTAGGCCTATGGCATGTAAACCATTAGACCAATGGCAAATGAACTAGGCATTTCATCGAGCACTTGGTGGGCACACATTGGCAAGCCAATAGGTTAGGTTTTGGTATAAAATTGACTTGCCCATTTAAACCAACAACAAGATACATTGTCACACAAAACAAAGGTATTAATAAACACAATTCAAACAACATTAAAATGGATCAAATGGCTAAGGAAAAACCAAGGAAAATCAAACAAAAACATAGGCAAAGTTAGGGCATAATGTTTCGGCCAACTAGAGTTTTTCATCAATGGTTTCCAATCAACATTTTAATGATTCAAACATGTTAAATAATGCAATGTAAACTCACCTGAGCCTCTAAATAGCCAATGCACTAGCCAATTGAACCAATTCCACCAAAATCCCTAAATTTGGCTACTTTGAAAATTTAACTTCCACAATCTCCAATTCTACATCAAATTAACCATCAATTAGTTGTTCATTCCTATCCAATTGATCATTTTTGACATCAATTAACCAGTACAAACACTAAATCATAAACTTATTCTTTACAACTTCAATTTCAAGCATTCAAATTGGGAATTCCATCAAATTTGGATAATCTGAAGCAATTAAACATATTACCCATTCAATTCAACCTAAATAATCACTAAATCAGTAATCAAATCAAACAAAACAACAACTTTACCTCTAAGCTCCAAGTTGGCCGAATTCTTCACCAAGCAAAGCCTCCGAATCCTTTGCTCCTCCCTTCAATCTAAGGTTAGAATTGAGTTAAGCTACCCTCATTTACTATATTTCCATCAATTTCCTAAAGAAAACTATAAAGAATGAGAAAAGATGAAGGAGAAGAAGAAAGCAATGGTCACAGCAATGGAGATGAAATGAAATAGAGAAGAAGAAATCGAAAATATGATGCCCAAATAAGACAAAATTAATTGTAAAATTACAACTAAATCCCTCAAGTGCCATCCTTTACACTTTGGTCCTTAAACCTTCTGTAATTTATTCTGACAATTCTGTCAAGATTTAGATATCAGTGTGGGAAGTGTATAGGCTTATTTTAATTTATCCTTATTTATAAAAATGGTTATGGAGTCATTCTATAACTCCAACCGATCACTTTCCACTATTCACTTTGAATTTTCCTTTATTTACCAAAATACCATTATTTACTTTTTCAGTGTTCCTAAATGATTTTTACTTCTTTCTTTTTACCAAATTAGACATGAATTATGGTCATATTTTACCCCCAGGTCAACTTCAAAAATTCTTCCGTTGACCAGACTGCTAATTTCTCGGCAGTGTTCCCAACACCGCCAGGTTCCGAAAAAGTTTCAAATTTGCTTTCTAACTATGTCTCTAAAATTATTTCCTACCATTTCAAGACTAATGGACTGCATACTGAGAATAAATTCATACATACATGTTATGGCTTTCTAGGGTATTACATTTATCTATTTATCTTATAATTATAAACCTATAGCTCTGATACCACCTCTGTCACACCCTAACACCATTGGTGCGACGGCCCTAGGGCAAGAGAAGGCATAAGGCCACCATAAACCCATAGAACCCTTAACTAAACCTGTCTCATACATAATAGCATACATTTTGAATGCAAAACATCATATCTTATAAATTATCATTTTATATCATAACATCTCCGCTTGTTCCCTACCGATCAAAAGACATTTCTTACATCAATATGGAACAAAGGAGAATCTAGAAATGCCATCCATGGCAACAAAATCAACTATTCATATCTATCTACGGAGCTCTAAGAGTGTATTTCTCAATAGACATAATTTATATATACATAACAAAATAATGTTCAGCATAATTACATCCAAGCTTCTTGTAAAGAAGAAATCAATAAACTCTATCCTTTGGATTAGCTCTCTCTCGAGCTACACTAGCACCTGAAATCCACAGAAGAGGGATAAGCCTTCAATTTAATAAGATATGAACTACATAATGCTTTAATTAAGGTCAAAAACCTGAGTATCAAATCATGAACATATACATATACATATACTTGGACATGAAAGAATCATAAGCTTATACTTGAAGAAGAATATGAGTGCTTGCAACAAATAGCACTATCAAATCATATCATAAATTGAATCATGGTTCTCTTTTAGAACATAAGAATGCCTGCAAAGGATGGCATTATCAAATCACATATAAGGTAGAACTAATATCATATCATAACGTATCAGTAGCCTTGCTACCTTAACATGCACATATGCTTGCACGGGCATATGCCTAGAGCTCATAGCCCCCTCTAAGTGGAACACTGATAAAAATCCTATCAGTTGGGCTCCCATTGTGGACATGGACCAATGAATTTACTCTCGTTGGGAAAACGTTCTATACTTATGTATATTATAGGTCATCATAATAAGATATTCATAAAAATTCAGATTTGGTCAAGAGACCATTTATCATGCATATCAAAGACTTATTCATGATCTTGGTTCAAGAAGATAACCAAGTCATTTTTATACATTAAGTGTTTATATGAAGGAGGTAATCCAATAAAGGTTTCATATCATAAAGCATATACATGAATATTTAACAAATTTATCTCATAAGGATAAATATACATTTATGTAATTCATAACTTACCTCTTAGCAAAACTTTCCACAATTTAGCTCAACCTTGATTAGATGGAAATCCTCATCAATTCCTTGAATTGTCCAAGCCTAATCAAAATCCCCAAATTCTATAAATTAGGGTTTCCTCAATAATGATACATAATATGGTTCCTTATAATTTCAACCATCTTATAGTCTCTATTATTGTTTCCTAACATCAATTTAATTCATCTCTTAAAGGAAATTTGAAATTATGAACATAGTCACTATTTACGTCACTATTCATCAAAACTCATAAATTCTGGTACCTACCATACTACTCATAATTAATAGCCTTAAATGCTCATAACAGGTTCTATAAAACTCATAATAATTATTCTAACTATCAAAAATATTAATCTAAGAAGAGAAAAGAAGTTTGGAGAAAATCACCTTATTTCTCCCAAAACTGAGCTCTTGAAGTATCTGGGCTTGAAATGATAATTAAGCCTTTGAATGAGTTAATTTAGTGATTTAATGCATTAATTTTGAGTATTAATGCATTAGAAAACAAATGAAATAGATTGGAGAGAAATAGGAGAAGAAATGAAGAAGAAAGAAAGAAAATAGAAGAAATTATCATAAAAAGGATGGCTACTACTTCTCCATTAAATAAGCTACTGCTTCGCTAGTTTCCCTCTTCGCCACTTTCCACTTCGCCAATCCCACTTCACCAATCTCACTTCGCAGAATTACACTTCGCAGAATGCCATTTCTGCAATTCCACCTCGCCAATCCCACTTCACAAAATTCCACTTCACAGAATGACACTTCGGCAATTCCACCTCGCCAATCTCACTTCGCAGAATGCCACTTTGGCAATTCCACCTCGCCAATTCTCCACTTCAGCAATTCCCACTTCGCCAAATGCCACTCCATTAAATGCCATTTCGGCAAATGCCACTTTGCCAAGTCTACTTCGCCAATCTCACCTCGCTAAATTCCACTTCAGCAACTCTCACTAATCCAGCTCGCTCAATCTCTATCCACCTTGAAAAAAAGGAGCCAACTCGCCCTACCTATTCTGCTGAGCTGGAAAACCTTTCTCACCAACTCACTCTAAACTAGCTCGCAAATGAGCTACTGACATCCAAACTCCTCAATTATACAACTATCTATATAACACATAAAGAAACATTTTCTTTCATACTTACACTTGACTCGCTCAGCCTCTAACATTCTCAAAATAATTAATACTTAGACTTACTACAGGAATAGCGAACTGAACATGTTCTGGTCGAGGAAGCATACCTCCTCACACACACAGAATTCACAAAACTATCATACAAACTTAAAATTAAATATATAAATCTGCAGCTTTTATATTTTATACTATCCAATTACTCCTGCAAGATCATGACAATTGACTCATAAAATTCTTCCCAAACACTGATTCTAAAATACTAATATGCTCAAAACAAACAATCATAAAAAAAAATTAGCAGGTATTATAAATAGTAATATACATATGAGACACTTAAAGATTGGCCATGGCAAAGACAATGAGCTTGGAATTAATAACCAATGTAGGGTCAAATAAGGTAGGATGGTATATATGTTACTCACCATTAAATGCAAAAATCAAAATGAACTTCTTTATCTAGCACAAGCAAAATGGGTGATCAAATGGTTTCCCATCATCCTTTCCCTTTCCCTTGTTCTTGGAAGCTATAATAAATATAAATTCAATTTAGAGTCCTACTCATCAAAAAATTGTATTAAATAAACCTGACATAAAAAATTTCTTAAAATCTTCTCAATTTTTATTGTTTCCTCTAAACATTTGTTTCTGACAGCCTTGACTAATCTTGTCATATCTTGAGTTTACCTTATCTAATTATTATAATTCTTTTTTCTAGTGAAACTAGAATATAGAACCCCTACATATCCAAAATTTAGACAATTCTGGGCAACACTTGATTTATAGTAAATTTTTAAACCTTGTCCTACAACCTTGCCTATTATCCTGAAATTTTCATCTGGTAGAACCTACTTTTTCCATTGCAACTCATTTTATACATATCCAATTTCCATTCTGTTTACACAGGAATTTAGATAAGATATAAGAAAAAAACTTTTGTGTTTTGATATTTTCCTAATTTTGATATTAAGGCTTTCAAATTTATAGAATTCAGGGGTTTCATAATTTAGGGTTCAATTCTGAGTCAGTATCACTTATGATCACATATCTCTTTAGTCACTTCATATTTTACAGAGATTTTTCAAGGGAATTTAATTAAGATATAGATATACAACTTTTATGTATTATGAACTTGCAAATTCCCTCATTAAAGTCACGAGATGACTGCTCTAAATTTCTGTCAAGTCTCAGGAATTTTACAATTTCAGAATTTCTCTACTACCTATATGCTTTTCTAACTTCTATTAATTTGTTTACTTATTATTTCTTACATAACATAACCTTACTGTCACATCCCATTTTTGGTCCGCGATGGTCCTAGGGCATGGGTAAACCTAAAATCACTAGAAATCCGTAGAACCCTTTAAACACGTCAATCATCAATCATTCAAACTTAAAACCATTCATTTATTTTTTATTCTACTTGATAATTATTACTCTTATAGAAATTTTTCCAGGGTTTCCCTTATATTTTCAATCTAATCCCATGATATATTTGTCATATTACACAACCTGCATAAAAATTATACTCCTAAAATTTTCACTATCCTTGTAACCTCAACTCCACAGTTCTCACAGTCATATGTAAAACACTTCTATATATGCATATCAAGTCACAATTATATTTTAACATTCATTGCACTTCTATAATCTTTACTTCATTAACTTATTCACATCATTTGTATTTTATTTCATTTGTAACTTTCATTAAACAAAACATTCATTTACACTCACAACTACCTACCCAATAGTACCATGGAGCTCCAAGAGTATATAAATATAATTCCTCAAAACAAATAATTACATTAGAGTTTTTTACGTCCTGAGCCAGAGAAAGGGATGACTTGAAAAACAGTCACCAATACAATCTTATTCCTGAAAAATAATAAATAATTACGAGGTGAGTATAATAATACTCAGTGAGTAATATACAATAATAATAGGTTCATTAATCAATTAAAGATTCATAAAGTTGAAGCCATTTAATATATGAATTCGGTTTCACATTGGCATTAAAAATTCATAGCATATCATAACATAAAATGACAGAATCATTATTAATCACTTAAGCAGAAGCTACAATCCAGTAGCATGCTATTTACTCATACGGTTGATCAGACCGCATGGCTAGGACCTTAACCCCCTCCTAGTTAGGATCATTAAACCATGGTGCACAATGTCATTAAAACTTCTGTCATTTCATTAATGCCATACATATAGTACTTAATCATTATGTATCAAAAATAACTTAAGCACTTCCAGGGTTCAATACATGAAGCATTAGGCCAATCATGCAAATTTATTTAAAATGAATCATTTAGGATTATAAAAGGGCATGAAATTAATCATGAATCATACAGTTGGTATTTTTGACCAACAATAGAATTTCATGGCAATTTCAATAATTTAATTTGAAGGCAATGTCAAGCAAAATAGTATGTATATTACTCACCTCACTGAGCACTTCATATTTCCATTCCTTTTCCTTGGTTCTATTTCTTTGTATTTTTTAATTTCCAACAGTCCTTTATCCATTATTGACTCTACATATTTAATTAATAATAATTTAGATACTATTTAATATAAAATTACATTACTTATACTTATATTAAAGAAATTCCTAAATTTTCCAAATCACTAAGGTTTTTCTGTAATATACCATATTGGCAGTCTGTGTTCCTTAACCCATATCTCTTTCTACACTTATCCAATTATTTCAGTTCTTATTCCTACTTAAACTATACATAATCTTTAACATATCCAAAATTCACATTAATCCCACTGCTACACAATTTATGGTGTCAATTTAAATTTAGGCTTATAACCAGCCCTGCTACCCTGTATTCTGCCTGAAATCTTATTCTGGCAGTCTGTATTATTTTATCTCATAACTCAATCTATACTTATCCAATTACTGAAATTATTTATTCTATTGAAAATATACATACAATATTTATCCAAATTTCAGAATATTTGGACTACTATAAAATTATTAGTGAATTTCCAAAATTAAACTACTGCCTTAAAATCTCTATCCAAACAGACCTTGTTTCCATGCCTATAATTACCTTTAGTCATTTATATAACATATAATTGAACATCTTTCATGTTTAACACTTTCTCTAATTCAGATATTAAGGTCCTCATATCTATGGAACTCAGTAGAGTATGTTCTGTTTATCAGTTAATTCAGGCATATTACACTTATAGATTAATATCTCTTAAAACATAAATCCAATTTCAAAAACCTTTTATAGACCTCTATATAAGACATAAATGAACACTTTTTGTGTTGAATACTTCTTCTAATTATGTCTCTAACTCTCTCTATAATAAAAACACAGTAGCAAATTTTCTAAAATCTTGATTCTGACCAGTCACGATATGTGTTCAATTACTCTCTCCTAACTTCAAATTTCATCAATTACTTTTTTAAACATCAAATTAACATATTTATATACAACTTTTATGTTTTTACCAACCTCAAATTCATACGTTAAAAATTCATAATTTGAACTACAAGCTACTGCCTTATCACAGATTCAAAATCTCTTTTAAATCCTAGTTCATTCTTCATCTTTCATAGCTCAATTAACTCAATTATTTACTAAATCAAACCATGACACTCTTAAATACAATTAAAAGACTAAGTTTAGAATTATTACCTTGCACTTGGATGATTCTTTTCCTTTTCTTTTTCTTTCCCAAAATAATTTGAATTACTTTCCTTCAACTTTCCTTCACTCTTCCTTCTCTCATCAATTTCTTATCTAGCTTGGTTGGTTTCTTTTGAAGAGATGGAAGAGCATTTTTTGGTTGTTTTATCTCAAATGGTTCAGCCAAAACTCCTGAATATGGCAGCCACCTCTTCTCTTTTATACACCAAAGTCAAAGAAAATAAGAATTATGTAGAAAATTCTAGATCTTATACACTTGTCCATTTCCTATCCAATTAACATAAAAAATTTATTCAAATTTTCTTCCTTCCACGCACTTGGCCAGCCACTCTTGGATGTATTCTCCAGAATTTTTAATGCTACAAATAATATTTTATTATAGGTCTCATAACTTTTGATAATTGTACATTTTGCCTATAATTTTCCTTAATTATAATTGCTACTACAATTCTTTTCAATTAAGTCCTTAAATTATTGACATTTAAGTCCTATGGAACCTTATAATATCCTTAGTATCTCAATTCAACTTAATCATTCAATCCCCCTGTAGCTACAAAAATTTTATACCGAACCCGTTTCGGCAAAACTCCGAAAATCAACAATTTATGTCTCTTAATTTCTCTCTAATTTTGTATCCATTATCACTCACTTTAAATATCATATATACTTCAATTTATTTTTAATTAATCCAAAATCCATCAAAATTAAATCTTGTAAAAGAAATTTGCACAAATTACTGTCGAAAATTAATTAAAAATCGTCTATCGACAAATTCTTCCAAAAGTCGGATTTTCTTATCATTTCCATCTCTTTACTATCCATTTATCTCTCTAAATTTATATTGAATCTCAAATTTTTTTTCTCAATATTTTAGAATCTTAATTCTAAATAGCCTCAATTAATTTATGCAAAAACTTCTTAAAAATATATAAAAATTATTTACCGATAATTTTGTCGGTTATCATCTTTAAAATTCTTCTGCTACAATTATTCTTAAATTCTCTCTGTATTCCACAATAGTTATTTTTAGCCTATTAATTATTTAATTAACATCATTCTATCACTATGATTCGCTATTTCCTTACTGTCTACTGTACTACAGTCTGAGATGTTACACTTACTCAAATCCTAGTTCAATTATCTATTAATTCATATAAGTAATAATTTTATTTTAATTTGAACAAATTAATAGCTAGATTAAAGTAAGGAAATTATCTTGTGTTTGGTGAAGTCCTTCAAACTCCCTTGAACTCTATTACAAGCAACCCTTCCTTACTTTGCTCTCTTCATTATCTTAGTTCTATAAACACCTTATTTTCATCACTAATTACTCTAGACTTTTAGCTAATTTGATTAAATGAAGGAAAGGGTAAAGATTTAGAGACTAAAATTGAAGAAGACGTTGGTGAAGTTTGGTTGGATGGTTTGGCCATAACCAAAAATTGGTGCACAAAATATTTCTTTTCATTTTCTTTTATAGAGTTTTATTTAATTTTTGAGCTAATAAGTGAATTAAGAAATAATTAAAAAAAGAAGTTAAATTGATTTATGACATAAGCAAAATTAATTTTATTTTTTATGGTAATTTATTTACATAAATGGAAGAACATAAATTGTTCATAAGAAAGCCTGGTGTTAGAAGCTTCATTTGGCTAGCCATTATTAGCAAAGAATTTGAGTTTTTGTGTCACTTCTGTCACACCCCAACTCCAGTGGTGCGACAGTCCTAGGGCAAGGGTAAGCTTAAGGCCACCATAAACCCATAGAACACTCATATCCCGGATCTCATTCATACTATATATTCATATCAAATACAGATATCATTACAATATTCATTTCTATGATTCATGTAATCACAATTCATACATTTATGTTTATCATCATATAATAATTTCCTTTTGTTCCTTACTGACCAAAAGATACATCCCACATCAGTAAGGAATAAGGGCAACCCAAAATGTAATAGTTCAGACATCAAAATAATATCATCCTCAATATCTAACTACGGAGCTCTAGAGTATACTTCTCATACATACATTACCATAATACAATCCAATGAATATATATATATATATATATATATATATATATCAAAATAATTACAATGGAGACTTCTTGGAGGAATGAATCAAGAAGTTCGGTCTTCTATATTAGCTCCCTCTCGAGCTACACTATCACTTGAAATCCATAGAAGATGAGTGAGCTTTCAACTCAGTAAGATATGAATATGTAATATAAAAAAAAAATCAATCTAAAAGAAAGGTTAATCCAAAGAACATGGGTAAGAAAATATCATAAGGTTATGCTTACAAGAACAGAAGTGCTCACAATCGAATAGCACTATCAAATTATATGATAGAACTGCAGAGTGCATCAGTAGCCTTTCTACCTATTACAACAGAACGCATCAGTAGTCCGTGCTACCTTATCTCAAACGCATGCTTGGCCAGGCATACGCCTAGAGTTCATGGTCCCCTCTAGGTGGAACACTGATAAAAACCCTATCAGCTAGGTTCCCAAAGTGCACAACAGACCAATGAATTTACACTCATTGGGAAGAGCGTTCTATCCATATCATGGGTCATATAGTTGCAATCTTACAAGAAAATATATTGGTCACAAGACCATCAACATATAATATAAATTCAGTCAAGTTACAATTCAATTTCATATGAACTTGGTCCAAGGAAAGATGACCAAGTCATTTACAATGTATATATGGTAATCACATGTGACAATTTATCATTTGTTTGAGAATATCATGGGAAGTTCAATTAACAGGTCAGTAATACAATGTCTTATAACATGTGAATCATATATGTGGACGTTGAGAAGGCTTGGACAGTTTCTTTCAAAGAAGCAATATGCATATGCAATGTTCATACTTACCTCAAAGCAATTTATCCTCAGCTACTTGCACAGTCAATAAATCTCCTTTAATTGCTTGAGTTTTCTTTTCCTATGACATTTTTCCCAAATGCTTAAAATTAGGGTTTCTTCAATCAATAATACATAATATGATTCTTTATAATTTTAATCATCTTAGAGCCTCTAGTATTGTCTCCTACCTTCAATTTAATTTATCTCTTAAAGAAAATCTGAAGTTTGAAAACCTACTTTCTATTCATGTCACTATTCATCAAATTCCATAAATTCTGGTATCTTGATTATTAATCAAAATTAATAGTCTTAAATACTTATAATATAGTCTATATACTCATATAGATCTATTCTATCTATCCAAAATTCTTAATCTAAAGAGAAAATGGAGTTTGAAGAAAATTACCTTATTTTCCCCAAAACTGAGTTCTGAAATAATCTAACTTGAAAATGATGATCACGGCCTTAAATGCGTTATCTTAATGATTCAATGCATTAATTTTGAGTATTAATACATTAAAAACGATTGGGACAGATTTGAGAAATACAGGAGAAGAAATGAGAACGAACGAAGAAAAGAGAAGAAGAAGATATCGTGAATACAGCTACTGCTTCTCCTTTTAAAATAGTCTACAGCCTCTCAGCTTCCGACTTCGCCATACTCACTTCGTATACGCTACTCCACATATCTCACTTCACATATGTCACCTCGTATATCCCACCTTGCATATCCCACCTCGCACTAAAATGGCTCGCGAGCGAGATAAAGAAGTCCAAATATCCTGATTTTTTTTGTCACTTAAAATATACACTCAGAGGTCCATCATAACCAAAACTCAAATAAAAAAAAGATCTACACAAATTATGGTGAATTTCTACATTCACCCAGACCTTACTCTCTAAAAACTACCCAAGCAGGTCTGATTAAATTAGCTATCTCTTAAACTACAATTATCCAATCTCATTGAAATTTCACATCCCTTAATATAGCACATGAAAGAACATTTTTCCTGTTTACACTTTTAACTCAAACAACCACTACCATACATAGAAGAATAATAAATAAACTCAAATTTCCACATTCTCAGAATTGACATCAAACTTACTGCAGGAAAAGAGAGCTAGATAGATTCTGGTTGAGGAGAATATCTCCTTATACACACAGAATTTTCCAGAACAGTTTTACAGATTTTATAGATAGTATAAAAATCTGCAACTCATATGATTTACTCTTTTAAAACCACAAAATTGACTCACCAAAATCTTTCCTACATACAAAAATTTAGAATTTCTCCAAACATTAATCTATCCACAATCATCTCAATAATCAAAAATTAAATAATTAATAAAATATTTATTAACAGGTATTACAACTTAATTGTGCTTAATTAACTTAATTAATCTTGATTTTGCTAATTATTATAATTTTGCCATTTTCCTTATATTTGTTTCATCTCACTCACTTCCATTGAATTGTTAGGCATCCTATAATTGTTCCATTCTCCTTGACATATTTTTATTATAGTCACTAATTACTTAGGTTATGTAGGAAAAAGAAAATCATACATTGGATTTTTCTATAATTTATTAAAAATATTTTTTCTAGGTGTTGTTCGGATTAAGTTCTCCTTTGAATAATGTTTGAGTTGTCTTCACTTGTTATTCATCTAATTCTTCCTCTTTTATTGGCTACTATAATTCCCTAGAATACCCTAGTATTTTATTTAAGTTATCCCTAATCACTTATAGCACATCCACTTTTAAAAATAAAATAAAAAAAATTTCACCCGAGTAATGTTTTCAAAGCTCTTTCTTAAAATCGCCTATGAAACAAAGATTGTGTTATTATAAAAATCCTCATCGCCTGCATAGCAATCCTTCAACTGCTCAAATCCCAAGATTTATTTGCTCAATGTGATTAAAAAGCCAACTCTTTGACTTAGTACATCAGCCACGACATTATGCACCCCGAGTTGTGAAGTAGCATGAACGGAAAATTTTGCAAGAACTAGCACCATCTTGCATGCATGTCTTTGTTGATCCTCTTCTAACTATTTAAATATTTAAGTGTTTTATGGTCATAATAGAGCATAAATTCTTTCCTAATAAGATAGATCTCCTACATATTCAAAGCCCTTACAATAGAAAAAATTATTTATCATAAGTGTTCTATTTCTGCCTTGCTTCATTGAGCTTCTCACTGAAATAAAAAAACTAGTATACGCTATTGAGAAAGAATAGCTTATATTCCCATTCCACTGGCATCAAAATCAACTTCAAATAATTAATCAAAATTTGGTAATCGAGAGCCGCTAGGTTTTTCTTCGAAGGTAAGAGAATGTGGAGTTATGTTGATGGCTCAATCCCATGTCTAACTGATGTTGAGAGAGATTTTTCCACCAAATATTTTGAATGGAATTCCTCAAACAAGACAATAATGATGTGGCTACTTAAAGCAACTACCAACATAGGTGCAATACACAATTTCACTTTAAAATACAAAATTATTTTCTGCTTCTTATCCCCATAGGAATCTACCTTTTTTCATACACTCCTTTATCATTGTTGCAATTGTACTAAAGATATTTATAAACCTCCTGTAGTAAGTAGCCAAACCATAGGAACTCTAAACTTTAGAAACTATTTTAGGAGTAGGCCACTCCCTGAATTTTTTCATCTTCACCTTATCTACTTGTATTCCATTAGCACTAACAAAATACCCCAAGAATAGCATTTTGTTTGTTAGAAAATACACTTCTTAAGGTTAATATACAGCTTACTGGACTTAATGATTGTCAATATTTTCCTCAAATGCAATAAATGCTCTTCTTCTCTCTTATTATAAATCAGTATATAATCGAGGTAATTCAGATTGAATTTACCAATAAAAGGTTTCAGTATCTAATTAATAGCCTCATAAAAGTACTTGTAGCATTGGAAAGTTATGGGTCTATCTTCCACTACCAATAAAATGGTCCAATTTGGGCCTTCATTTTTGTTTATGCTTGTCTTATAGGTCCAAAAACTCACAGCAGACTCTTTTTTCATCAGTCTCTTCCACTTGGAAAATATTCGACCTCGAGTTAGGCTCAGTATCTTGATACATCGACTCATCAGAATCATTAAAATATGATAACTTAGCAACATTGTAATATTTGAAATGTCCATGATCTTTGGAAGGTTTACAACATAAGCATTGTTGTTTATCTTCATGCTGACAGTGACAGGACCATACTTCTTTAGTTGTAGCTTACTATAGGTGCCTGCTAAAAATCTCTCTCGCCTAAGGAACACCATGACTGGATCTCCTACAGCAAAAGTTTGTTTCCTCCTATGTTTGTTAGCAGCTTTCTTATACTTTGTAAGCGCAAAACGGAAACAAAAACAAAGATTGCAACAAAAAAAAAATATCAAAGCAGAAAACAAAAGGAGAACTCGAAATAATATAATGTGGTTCGGCTTCGCGAGAAACCTACGTCCACATGGAGAACAATACAAAGAAAATTTGTATTTCAAGATGAAGAGTACAAATTACAACCTTCATTATATAAGAAACCATAATGGTGCTCCTTATAAAAAATGCCCTATCGGCCCAACTCTCCACTTCACAAACTATATCTCCATTTTTTCTCCCATTCGGGTCGAGCTCAAATTTTGTTGGGTCGGGTCGGATCCACTTCCGGATATGGATCGATCCGGAATACAAGACAAACATAGCATACTTCTTATTAGGATCTTCCAGGTTTTGTTCGACTTCATGGTGCACTTCCATGATCTATTTGGCCATATAATCTGCTGCAACACTCTTACCTGCTTGTTTTGGCACTCGAACTAAGTCCACAGTATACTGAGGTGCTTTAGTATATATAATAGAAAATGGAGACTTACCAGTTAGACTATGGACCGCATTGTTGTAGGCGAATTCTGCCTGAAACAAAATGACATCCTACTAATTTAGCTTATCCCTACAAAGACTGCGAAAATTTTCCAAAGTTCAATTGACTACCTCTATCTGAACTTTAATCTAAGTGTGATCAATGCTACTAAAGTTTAAAGCTGAATTAAACAGCTTCTACAAAGTTCTCCAAAGTTCTCCAAAAGTGCCTAAGAAATTTGTTGTCCCTGTCTAAAGTTATAGTCTTGGGTATCTCATCCAAAATAGAACCACCAATTTGAAAAATAATTTGGTCATATTCATTGCATCAGATGTCTTTATGAAAAGAATAAAGGGAGCCATCTTGAAGAACCCATCAATCACAAAACAAAAATAGAATTCACCCCCCTCTATGTTCGAGGTAAGCCCAATACAAAATCCATTACCAAGTTTTTCCATATATTTTTAGGAATAGGCCAAAGCACATACAAACCAATCTTTTTAGACTGCTCCTTGGCAGTTTGACAAATATAGCATTTTTGTACATACATGGCCACATCTTTAAGCAACTGAGGCCAATAAAATCTATCTTGGACAACAACAACAGCTTTATCACAACAACAATATTTTTTAAACTACTCTCTGCTACTTCTCCTCATATGAATCTTCCCTTTTCCAAACACTCTATGATCGGTGCTGCAATGTTATTAAAGTTTTCTGTATAGACCTCCTGTATAAGGTGGCCAATCCATGGAATCTTCGAACTTCAAAAATTATTTTAGGAGTAGGTCACTCCCTTATTGCTTTCGCCTTCACCTCAGCTACCTATATTCCATTAGTACTAACAATATACCTCCAAGAATAACAGTATGTTTGCTATAAAACTGTACTTCTTAAGATAAACATACAGCTTATTGAACTACAGGACCGTCAACACTTCTCTTAAATGCAACAAATGCTCTTCTTTTTTCTTACTACAAATTAGAATATCATCGAAGTAAACCACAACGAATTTACTAATAAAAAGTTTTAGTACTTGATTAATAAGCCTCATGAAAGTACTTGTAGCATTGGAAAGTTATGGATCTATCTTTCGCTACTGATAAAGGGCCTTGTTTGAGTCTCCATTTCTATTTTTACTTTTCCAAACAGTCCAAAAATTCACCGCAAACACTCTCCTTACCATTTTATCATTTGGTAAATTTTTTTTCCTTCACAATAATAAAAAAAAAACGTTGAGACTTTTGCAAAATTTAGCATTGCAAAAAAAATTATTATATAATATATATAATAGTCGAGTATCTATGTTGTAGTGGTTAAAATAAACATTTCTCATTTGGAAAGGGAGATCTTAATTACCAGAATTTGCTGGAAAACCATTATGTCTGTGCAACCGAAAGCGAAGTGGCAAGAAGATCTTGTAATCATTCATATCCAAGAATCTTTCAAGCAGCGTATTGATTTCTTCTTAAAAATAATACCCAAATCCTTGCCGTTGAATTGAACCGATCAACTTAATTGAATCCGTTGGATTGGCTGTTGTTAGCAATTTTGTTCGAATTACTTCTTATAGTTCCTCCAAGCCTTTGGTGCAGCGATCAGCCTGATGATGACAATGAAACCCTTTGTTTTATTGATATACATGGAGACAATTGCATCAGACATAATTTTTCAAATAAAAAAAAATAAATTCAGGGGTTAAATTAATTGATTAATTAGTGGGTTCATTTTTCAATCTTAATTACGTATTTGGGTTAGATTTTTCTTTTTCATATAGGGACGGACAATAAATAACAAAATTTCTCATAGTAAATTTAAGGATGATGATTTTTCTTCTATGATATTAAAAGACAAATTTAGTACGGTTTATAATAGCAGGCATGTGACATCATTTATGGCTAAATACTTTTCCAATAATAGCTGCAGCCTGCAGCGGCTTTGGGGTTGGGTGTGGCATGAGTGATACTTGGGAGCGGAGAGTGTAACCCAGGTGCAGGGAGGAGCTGGGCGGAGATGAACTTGCTGGCCATGAGATTACTTCAAATGGAGTCTTACTAAGTGAACGCATGGAGATATTCATACTTCCAATCATATCATTTTGGGATCAATATTTAATCTGTGTCTTGAAGATCTTAAGAAATAAATACTTGGAGTTTAATCTAGTTTCAGCCCATAATTATAGCCTTCTGGTCTTGACATTGAATTAACCAGAAGCTTCTCAAGGGTCCCAAAAAAATGAACAGAATTTTAGTGGGTTTTTTTTATTCTTATAATTAATAACATTTTTATAAAAAATTTTGTATAAAACTCATTGTTTCATTAGAGTCTTTATTCAATAAATGTTATTTTTTTCTAATCAATAATAAAATGTTGGTTGAACAAAAAAATAATGTTTTTAAAATCAAATTAGATAGAGGTCAAATTGATCATAAGATTAATTTATTGTTCAACCAATTTAAGCAAACCAATGAATTATATAATGTTATACGATTATAATATATTTCAAAAAAATTAAAATATAGATAAATTATAATTAAAATTATATGATTGAAATATATTTTAAAAAATAAAAATATAGAAAAATTATAATTAAAGTTTTGCTACACTAGATTTGTATAAAATTTAAAATTACAGTATAATCTCTATAAATTAATACTTTTTGAACTCGTAAATTCTATTTATTAAAAAAAATGTTAATTAATCAATAAATTAATAAATTATTAATTTAAAGAGAATATTTATAATTTAACAAATATATGTTTAATCAACTAAAAACTTATTGTATTTCACTAATTATAATCAATTCAATATGAATTAAATAAATTAAATAAAATAATATGTGATTAATTAAATATGGATTAATTAAAATAAAAAAAAAAGTGATAAATTGAATATGAACTAAATAAATTAAAAAAAAAAATTGATGAATTTAATATAAATTAAATGAAGTGAAAAAAATATAAAAATATAAATATGTAAATATAAAATAGTCTTTAAAGTCATATTTAGATAAAGTATCATAGTTTATTATATATATAATATTTATAAATTATTAACTTATAATATGAATGGAATCATATAATAATTTAATAATTTTTAGAAAAATATTATCTTATTAAATTATCAAAATTATTAATTTAATTTATTAGTTTAAATCGAAATAATGAAAAATTAATATATAATAGAAATTATTAATTTATCAAATAAAAATTTATAAATGTTATATTGTATGCATTCATTATAAATAAATATTGTTTTAAACCAAGTACAATGACATAATACATAAATGAAAAAGTCTCTAATTTTAGTGTCTATGCATCTTACAAATAATGCATTAAGAGCATAGTTGGTCTACGCTTTAGGATTGAAAATAGAATTTAATTCTTGTAATGAGATTCTATTTTTTTTTTTTTTCGATTCACATGTAATTTAATTTTTTTTATCTTTTTATATTTGAATAGCTTTAATTTTCATTTTATCTTTTTGAATTTGAATAATTTCAATTTTCATTGATATAATATATCTTTTAAGTATAATTATTAATATAATCAATAAATTATATTTAATCATTTAAAAATAAACTCTAATATCCCAAATTCAACTTTTCCAACAATATAATGCAAGATTCTCTTTGTTGCTCCAAAATGATGTTTCGTTGGATTATACAGAAACTTAGAAACGTCTCCAGCTGAAAAAATAATATCAAGACGATTATGTGTTAAGTAAATTAAGCCACCAATCAAACTTCTGAATAAACTTCCATTCCATTTGCACTTTATGTGTCATCTTCAAGCCTCAATTTTTCATTCACATTCATAGGAGTAGTTGCAATTTTGCAATTATACATGTTAACTCTCTTGAGAAGATTTGTTGCATATTTCTTTTGAGAGAGAAAAATTTTAACAGCCTCTAGCTTCACTTCCAATCCCATAAAATAGTGCAGCAATCCTAAATCTGTCATTTTAAATTTATTCATCATACAAGCTTTGAGATTAGATGTAAGAGAATAAGATGAGCCCAAATAGATCATATCATCAACATAAAAATAAACCAACAAGAATTCGTTTTGATCATATTTCTTTAGATAAAGAGTGGCTCATTGTCACTTCTTTTCAATCCATTTTGGCGAAAATAAGAATCAATCTTATTATACCAAACACGTGAAGCTTGCTTAAGCATATATAAAGCCTTATACAACTTGTAGACTTTATGTTCTTTTGCCTACTACAATGAACCCTGCTATATGAGTTACATACGCTTCTTCTTCCAAGTAGCATATTTGATATCAAATTGATAAACATCCTATTTCAATTGAACAGCCAAAGTTAAAACAGTTCTTACTATTTCAAAATGAACAACATAAGAGAAAGTTTCTTCGAAGTCAATACCATATTTTTGCGATTATCTTTTCAAAACTAATCATGCTTTATGCTTTTGTTTACTTTCATTAGCATGGTATTTCATTTTGAAAATTCACTTCAACCCAATAGCCTTCTTGTCCTAAGGAAGATCTACCAAATCCCAAGTTTAATTTTTTTTTTTTAATTAATTGCCATAAGTTCTTCTTCCATGGTTGTTCTCTATTCCTCATTTTCTGTAGGTTCTTCAAAACTTGTTGGATCTGAGGCAAAGAGAAAAAATGTGCAAGTCTCATATATTTCTTTCAATGATTTGAACTTTCTTGGAGGGGTCTCATCAGAGAACTGTTCTGAAGTACTATTGCTTGGGTTGTTATTATTTGGTGGTTAGGACTGATGGTACTTGAACTTCTACAAGATGAATTTGTAGAACTAATTGGTGATGTATTTAAATCTTCATTTGAAGAAGCTTCAATCGTTGTTAAACCTGAATCAGAGATTCCTCACTGTTGTTTTCCTAATTCCAGCTTGAATCTTCATCAAACTCCACTTTTCTGTTAATAACTACTTTTCCACTTATAGGGCTATATAGTTTATATGCTTTGAATTATGTACAATAACCAAGGAAAATGCATTTTATATACTTCTCATCAAGTTTTTGACGTGCTTGAGAGTTTACCAAAACATATGCAATACAACCAAAAACTTTTAAGTAGCTTCATTGAGGCTTCTTACCACTCCATGCTTCAAATAGGATCTGGTGCATGACAACCCTTGTTGGAGACATATTCAACAAGTAAACTATAGTAGTAACAACTTCTGCCTATAACTAATTTGGAAATTCCTTAAATTTTAGCAAGCTTCTAGCCATCTCCACTACCATTTGATTCTTTCACTCAACTATCCCATTTTGTTTCAATGTGTATGGTGTTGTCAATTCCCTGTTGATTCCATTTTCTTCACAATAAGAATTAAATTTGCTAGATAAAAATTTCACCACCATTGTCCATGTGAAGAACTCTTATGAAATTTCCACTTTACTTCTCAACCAAAACCTTGAATTTCTTAAAGTTTTCAAAAGTTCATATTTAAACTTTAGAAAATATACCCAATGCATACTACTGTAATCATAAGTTGGCAACAAAATATATATATTTCTGCCTAATGATTTAATGTTCATAGATCCACATAAATATGCATGTACTAGTTTAAGAAAAGTTGAAGCTCTCCATGACTTTCCAACAGGAAACAGTTTCTTACTTTGATTTCCATAAACACACCCTTCACAAATATTTTTAAGCAACTCAATTTTGAGGAGACTATATATAAACCATCTCATTTTGACTCAACAATCTCAATTTCCTCATATTCAAATACTCATAACGTAAATGCCACAACTTAGATATATTTCTTATGCTAGATACTAAGGCTTGACTCTCAGTTTAGACACTTCAATAGGAAACATATTATTTTCAGTCATACCAACATTTACCAAAAGCTAGCCTTATTTTTTATCTTTCATTGAGCATGACTCGTTATCAAGTAATATTGAATATTCACTAGTCAATAGTTGCCAAACACTCAATAGATTATGTGTTAAACTGGGAGTAAATAGTACATCAGTAATAAGTTTAGTCTTACCGTCACTGGGTTTTGATAGCAAGTATTCATCTCCCTTCAACTTGAATATTCTTGTTATTTCCAAATCAAATATGCTTCCTTCGTGTCTCATCAAGTTGCCTAAACATTGACCTTGTGTCTGCTGTCATGAACCAACCAGGGAGCCGCGACGGTCCTAGGGTACGGATGTTGCCTAAGCTACCAGTACCACGAAGAACCCAATTATCTATATGACATGGCAAACATTACATATAATAAGCTCAAATATAGCTTAATAATGCTACAGAAATTTCGACAGCATCTCCTCTATAATATGACTATACCCAGCTATAAACATGCAAATAAGCACTTCCAATATACTTTATCATCAATACTCATATCTTTATCATCAATAATCCCTCTGGATCTCCAATAACAACTCAATACATATATCTATATATCAAACTATATCCATACATAGCATAATATATAAATATGCAAAACCATAGAAATACAATCACATACATATACATGCCACTCCTTAGATTACAGTACCATGGAACCTTTACACTGTACAAATATTTACATATACTTTTGGGACCCGAATATTACATGTCATAAGTAATGAAATTCCAAGGCGAGGATAGAAGGTGCCAATGGAATTCGAGCCTCACTGTAGTCCTGAAAAATA
>CANXYC010792167.1:0-20219 GCA_948193065.1 Aleurites moluccanus
TATTTCTCCCAAAATGTCCATACTCATTTTCTATCATTATCATAAGTAATTAATAAGTAAATATTTATACTTATTTCAAAATTAATTAATTAAGCCAATAAAAATAAATTTATACCCAAAATATACACAAGGATTGTTTAGGAAAAATGATGGGTGTTACAATACCAAATTTGGAGGTATTCCGAGTTATATTGGGAAAGTTATGTACTATCCTCCACACACCTTGGGGTTTCTCCTCGCTGCAGAGCCAAATTTGCTAATTTTGCATATATAGGAGAGGGCAGTATGGTGTCAGCTCTCCACCATCCCTGGGCCCAATAGTTGGCTACGTTTGGAGGTTTAAGTGAGCTACCCTAATGGGAAACTAGAATACGGACTTCGTACCTACTAAAAGAGAGGACAAAGTCTCCATAGGAAAGGAGCTCTATGGATACTATGGGCGGGTGAAATGCCTATAGTGCACATCTCTCTTTAGTTGGAGATTCTATATATGGAGAGATTATGTCATACTGCTTTTCCAATTGACTTACAAGTCAGTCATACTCGGATTTGATCCTTAGTTGACATTCATATATAATGTTACACATGATATTTCGTATAAGACTGACCTAAATTGGTGGAAATCTAGGCGCCATACAGGGAGTTAGGCTTGGCGAGAATATAGGTCCATGACATTTAAGAAAAGTGATTAATTTAATTAAAATAATAATTTTTATTTTATATTTTTCACAAATACACTTCATATATATTAATAAATAATTATCTTTAAAGTAATTATTACTTAAATTTTTAATACTAATTTTACAAATCAATAAAATTTTTCATTATCTATAAAATTTCATTTAATACTAAGTCTCGTTATCTATAAAATTTTAATTTTCAAATCTATAAATTCCACTAAAATTTTCATATTTTGAAAAGCCTCATAAAATTAATTGGCTAATAAATTAAATATTTTGTCAAAAATAATATGCATAATTTCCTAATAAAAATTCATAATTTTAGCATGTATATTTTATTTAGTTCAATAACCTTAATTAATTATTTTATTGATAAAAATATAATATAATAAAATATTAAATAGAAATATATTAATAAATTATTATATTAATTACTCTTTAAAAAAAAGTTACAATAATTTTAAACGAATAAAAAAAAGAAAAGGGAGACTATTTGACGGAGAGAGTAACTATTATTTCAGAATGTATAATTTCAATCTGTACTTTAAGGATGTTCGTTAAACAATTTAAATATGTTTTACTATTTACAGTTTTAAGTAAAATTGTATAATACCACGATAATGAATAATGAATCACCGTTGATCTTTGATCAAGTGAGAAATGAAAAATAAAATGCAAAACTGATGGGACCCTTTTAGTAACGTGGGGCCTGGCCAGCAGGCAATCACACTTGAAGAGATCGAAGGTTCATCAACTGCTTGAGACTGGTCTTCTGATGATGATCATCATCTTGTTTAGAACAACTGCTGTTTGGAACTTGAAAATCTAAAAAACATTTACTAATATTATTGCTGTCCTCCCGATCTTGAAGATCAAGCGAGTACACCACATCTTCTTTGCTCCATCCCGCACGCAATAACACAACGGACATCAATTTTACGTGCCACACCACGTCTTCTTTACCAAGTTTGGACCCACAATCCTCTACCTTTTTATCACAGCCGTCCATCATCATCATCTCTCTAACTTCCTCTTCTCTCCATCCTCCATCTCTCAACTTCCAGAACACCTCATCTAAACAATCCATATCTCCACCTCTCCACCACCCGTGAGTGACCTCACGCGCCACCACTTTCTTCCCTCTCTCCGCTACTTCCGTCCAAAAATCAATCTTTCTCGCTGTAGTCGCCGCCCAAGCTGGCACATTGATGGATACCTTTTCAATTCTTGGAAAATAGACCGGCCTAATCAAATGAACACCAATTTGCAAGAATTCAACTTCTTGAAAGAATCTAGCAAGGTCAAAGCTCAAAACACGTACACCACCATCATCAACACAAAAAACAGGGTTACCAGCTTCATTAGGCGTAGAAGGAATGTAACAGTTGCCATATATAGGAACAAGAACAGGCGCTTTTTCCAAGAATAATGTTTTAGCTATATTTAATGCAGCTGCTGTATTATTATCTGGTTTATCGCCCCATGAATCAACCCAGAAACTGTTTTGAGAGATATTCTTAGAAAGATTCAAAATTGGAAGATTTAAAACAATTTGAAGTTGTTGCTGAGAAGAAGATCGCCAGTTAGGAAAGTGAGGTCCAATGGGAAGACCTTCTTGGAGAATAGAACGAAGATCAGGAGGGAAAGAAAATTTGAAAGTGGATTCAATGGATTTGAATTCAGAGTCGGTAAGACCAGGAAGAACAGGGATGTTCAAAGATTTGAGATGGTCTATTAGAGTTTTGGCATAGGCTGCAAAAGAGAAGCAAACAAGTTTAGTTTTAGTAGCCATTAATGGGTTTTCTTGATGATGATAAGAGGTTAAAGAAATAAAGAAAAATATTTATATAAATTCAAGAAATGGGGAGATATGATATCCAAAGATAGGAGAAAAGCGGTTATTAATTTGTGTGAGATACAACGGATTTGAAGGAGACTGATTAGAGGTTAGAGAGAGAGAGAAAGGTTTGACTGTTATTTAAAGGAGTCTGATGACTTGCAAAGACAGATATGGGTATGGGTTACCCTATGAAAGAATCAATTGAGAGCGTGTGGCAACTCACGTGTCATTTTCCTCGACAGTCTCGTTTATCCGTTTTTTTTTTAGTTTTATTTAAATTGCAATATCGATATTTAATATAAATTAAAATATAAATAAAATAATATTATTCTGATTCATTTAGATGGTTGGCATCCAAAAGTATGAATTAAACAAAATAATTTTAATATTATATTTTTTATGTGTAAAATAATTGAAAGATTATAGTTATAATTTATTGATAATAGTTTATAAGATATGAATTTATTTATTTAAAATAAATTACTTTAAGATTTTAACTATGTATTTATTTTTATAAGGTAAACAGTTAGACAATTAGGACTTATAGCTCTTAGTATATCTCATCAACAAAATTTTATTGTAAAAAATATATATTATCTTGAATTTGAATTTTGAGAGGTAATTTTGTGTTGTTAGCCATATTAATATTTAATTTTATATTTGAATTTTGATTTTTAATTTGTTTCATATATATATATATATATATATAAAGGTGGGAATTTTATGTAAATAAATGATTGGGGCATTTAAATTTCATGAGTAGAGGTGTACATACTGTAACTGTTGAAAGAAAATATATACTATTTGATACGAAGCTGGTGGATGGAAGCCAGCTTTACGTGACACAGAGATTTAATGTCAATCTATTATCCAATCATATCTTAAAGTTTAATATGACTTTAGATCCCTTAATAATTCAATTCTTTGCTTTTTTTTTTTTTTTTATTTTAATTTATTTAATTAATATATATATATGCAGATTTTAATAATTCTAATCCGAAGAAATTATTATATAAGATAATATATTTTTTTTTCTCACGTAATGATTAACTCAAATGAATATATTTATATTTTAATTACATATTAATCCATTTTAATATAAATTTATTCGGATATAAATAAAAAAAATATATCCATATCTTACTTAATAATTTCTCACATATTATTATTATATATGATTTTAGTAAAACAAAACACTGTCATATTTAAATCACATAAAGTCTGAAAATGACATTAAATATTTGCTGCAAAATTTTCTATAATCATGTCCTATATTCTACCCCTAGCAGGAATTAATGGTAATTTTGGACCCACTATGCATCTATATAATATTATATATGCTATATATTAGTATATATTATATAGAAGAGGAAAATAAATAAATAAATGTGATTGCAGTTGGCTTCTAGAGTTTATTAGACTCTTGGATTAGGGAATGATACAAAGGCAATTCACCCAATTGCCAAATGGCTTGAGTTTTGAGTAATGAGAATCATAAAACAAAGTCATATTTTTTGGTGATATGAATATATGATGCAGATTTTGGAGTTTACTTTTTGAACCAATAATTTATATCTATCATCTAAACTTCAATTTTCCCAATGATCATAATTGCAAAAGGTAGACCAAAATGACTTTTGCTATAGTTGTGGCTGATAAACAAGAAGTTTGAAAAGTTTCAATTTGCTAGTTTGCTACCATTATTGTGAAAACCTATAAAACTTACTTTCATTAAATGAAATAGTTTTGTATTTGAATGGGGAATTGAGAATTAGTGATGACGTACGGATGAATATTTAGTAAATATGAAAAATGTTTAAAAATCGCACATAATCTAATTAATTTTATTATTTCCTTTAAAGATGTGGAAACGGACTCCCAATCCAATATTATAATTAGAGTTTTTATCAATTTAATGGCAATTATTAAAAGGAATATTCTTTTAATTATGTTCACTAATACTCTTTTAATTTATTTTTTTTATTAAAATATTTTTAAAAATATTCAAGTGAAAATATTTATCTAATTTAAATTCTATTTGATTTTCATAAATATAAACAATAATTTTTTCTAAAAATCAATCTATAAATTCAAAATAAATCATTATTTTTTATTTAAAATATTTTTTTAATTTTTATTTAGTACTAAAACATAAAAAGGAATAAAGAGTTGAATTAATTAGCATGCACTTGGTCATATGATTACAGTAACAGAAAGCACAACAGTCGTTAGTTTAATTTCTCTGATTGTCCCCTGATTCTATCCCTGAATTATGGAATTTGTCCAAATTAGAGAGCTACTTTGACAATGGAAATACTAGTGACAAGAGTAGGCCCTTCCTAGGTATTAATACCATGTTTGACAAATCATAATACATAATCCTTATTAATCAAGAGTAACACTTCGATTTCGTTTATCACTGAAAAGAAAAAAATAATTTTTTTGAATGAAAAATTATTTTTAATTTAATTTATAATATTTGATAAATATCAAAATTAATAAAAATAATTATCTGAATAGCTAAAATTTAACTATTTGGATAAGTTAGAAATTAAAACTTTTCAAAATAGCTGAATTTTAGATTAAACGCGTAACTAATTTTAAAAAATTAGTGGACAAAAATACCCTTATAAGTTTATAAACAGTTTTTAAATTGTATTTTATCAAATACAAACATACAGTTAATTATTTTTAGAAGTATCACTTTTAAAAATAGAACTTTTTTCTATGAAAATCTATTTTCATAAACTGTGTCAAATTAGGCTTTCACCGACCTACTTATAAAAAAAGGTTTCTTTGTTGTAATTGCTTATTAGAAAGCAAAATAAAAATAAAAACCAACCCAGGCAAAGTCGATTAGGTTGAGATTGACCTTAAGTTTATATTTGGTACATAAGAGGACTTGGGTTATCATCACCTACCAGTCCAGGTTTGTGTCAATTTCAGCAAATCTTATGACACCAGTATACTAGTATAATGTAGCTCAATGGAATGCCTGCCTTGTATGGTAAAAAAAGTTCAAATTCTAATAATTTCATTCCCCTTTAAAACCTATTCGGTAAAAATAAAATTCACAAATTTTTGTACAACATTTCGTATCTGATATGAACAAAAATGTTCGTTTTTCCTTATATGAATTCAATTTCAGAGCCAGTTTGCATATAATTTTTTTATAATTTAATATTTACACCTATTTAAATAAATCTTTATGAAATTTAACATATTTATATTAAAATATTTCGTTCAGTGAATTTTATACTTCAAATTTATTTACGCTAAATTTGATTTTATTTTATTAAATTTTTTTTTATTTATAAATAAATTTTAAATATAATTTATTCTCATATTTTATATAATAAATAATAAATATAAAATTTATTTCAATATAATATAATTTTAAAATTTATTTTATTATTTTATTTGATAAAAAACATCTCTATGAGCATGTGATTCTGACCCTGCTATAATGCAGGGATCACCGCCCGAAACGCACAAAAAATATCAAATACATATATATATTTTTTTCACATAAGCCCCTCTTAAACATATAAATAGCCCCACAAAAAATTGTAATTTTTCTTCTCTTTTCTTTCTTTGTTTTGCCAAAAGCCCATATATGAAGAAGTTGTTTTAGCTTAAAATAAACAGCTTTGCAGGTGCAAAATCCCACCATATACTGCAATTTTTGTTTCACTTTTATACTTCTTCTTTTTTGTTTGATTATTGTGTCCCCCATGAATATACTGAATAGTGTATTGTCATTAAATTATAATGGTGGTGTATTTTTTTTTTCTTATAAAAATAATTGATCTGATAATATATTTATATCAATTTAAGCATAAAATATAAATATATATGTGAAATTACAATTTGATATATTAGGATTTATTACTTTTTAGTTTAGCCCCTAAAGTTATAATTCTAATTTCGTCCATGTCTATAAATATATTATTTATTTATTTACTTTTATTTTTAAATATCATATTACATTAATAAAAATATAATTATTTAAAACTCAATTTAATATTTATTAATAATACTCTTTTAGCCATAAATTATTAAATTTATTAAGAGATTTGTATTTTAAAAGAATTTAAAGAAAAATATCAAATTAACAATATAATAATTCAATACAACACTTAAATTAATTAATATTTTATTACATTATTCTATTCATTCAAATATCTTCATACGAAAATATATACAAATAAAATGTACAATTCAAACAATAAATAACGAGCATTGATATGCATATTATTTTTTATTATTTTTTATTAAAAATTAAAATTAAAATTTAAAATTTTACTTGAATTTAAAATATGTAATTACTATCATATTAAATATGTAATTGTACATTCTAATTATTTTCATTATGTTTTTATAAATATATATCGAAATATTCATTTTATGTGTATGAAATAATAAATTGATAATCAATAATATTATAATTTATTTTTTATTTATAGCCTAAAATTAAAAAAAAAAAGGAGTTAAGTATATTTTTTTTATGTTAACGCTAGTTGAATATTGAGTAATTATATATTATTATATCTAATTAATTAATAGAAATTAATTGTTAAAAAAACAACTTCTAAAATTCATGTAAACTGTGACTGCTGGCCAGATGAAGACATTTTTATTCGATTTAAAAAAAAAAAAGTTTTAACTAATAAGAGTATTTTAATCTTTTAATATTTATTAATTTAAAATTATGAAATTTATTTGAAAATATCACTATCTTGATAGAATTTCATTTAGTTATTTTCAATTTCATATATTTAATTATTTAAAATTTTAAATGAATTTAAATTTAAAATAAATACAAAAGTATAAATTTATTAATAAATTTCAAAATTTTTTATAAAATTTATTTATATAAAACAAGGTGTTATATCATATTGATACATCTTAAAACTTTAAACTTTGAAATACTAAAATCATCTACAAAATTCATGTGCCCCCATCTTAATAATGTTTGTGATTACTAATGAAAAACGTTGCAACAATTCATACTAACAGCCTCTGTTATGACGGATATCATTTTTCGACTAAATTCTTTCATTTAATTCTTCATTTTAGTAATTTTATTAGTCCTTTTTTATTTTTGTAACTTTTATTTTCTTAATATTTTTTATAGGAAGTTTGGTTTAAGACAGTTTAAAGCTTGATTATAATTATGATTAATTCTCCTTAATTATGTAATTCAGTAATTTCTTTCCTTTTTAAAAAAAATTACTAGTTTTGGCTTTTAAATTTTTAAAACGTAATTTTCTATATATTTTATATAAACATTAGGGTTTGAGGCATATTATAAAATTAATAAAATATTTAGTTCTCTTTAAAAGCTAATTTCTTTTAATTTTCAGTATTTTTTTAATCAGTAACTTTTGATACCTAACTGTCTATCTGGTGTTCAATTATAAATTAACAGACTTTATAGCAAAGGAGAACTTTAACTACATATTGATAACCAAATTAGTCACTCAACAATTGGCATTTTTCGTATATCATTTTTATTTGGAAAATTAGCCTTCCGATCATGATTGTTAAAATCATATTGGATCGATCGATTGAACTGAAAAAATTAAAAATTAAATTAAAAATTAATCCAATTAATTTTTAAAAATTTATCCTCTAAAAATCAGTTAAAAAATCAGTGAATTAACTGGTTAATCAATAAATCGATCAAACTGGACAGATTTTTATAGTCAGATTTTTTTTAATTTTTTAATTTTTAATCAAAAATAATAAATTTTAAATTATATTTATTTTCATCATATATATAATAAATGACAAATTATATATACATATATATGTATACCGATTTTTTTTTTCAATTAACCGATTTAATTTCAATCGAACATTTAATTTCAATCAAACTTCTAACTCTCTCTATTCACCGATTCCTTAACTGTTGTTATACTGTGACAAATGTCGTTTTTCAGCTAAATTCTTTCACTTAATCCTCTGTTTCAGCAATTTTATTTGTCCTTTTCCATTTTTATAACTTTTGTTTCTTTAATTACTTTTTTATAAAAAAATTGGTTTAAGACACCATTTAAAGCTTAATTCTAATTATTATTAGTCCTTAATTATGTTATTTAGTGATTTCTTTCCTTTTCGAGAAAAAATATTATTTTTGGCTTCTTGATTTTGAGACAATTTTCTATATATTTTATATAAGCATTATGTTAGGGCATATTATAAAATTAATAAAATATCTATTTCCCTTCAAAAGATAATTTCCTTCAATTTTCAGTATTCAAGAATTTTAATGTCTAACTGTGGTGCTAAATCACGAATTACATCATACATAAAAAGCAAAGGAGAACTTCAACTATATACTCATAACCAAATGTTCTTCTGTGGCAGCAAATTTCTTTCAGTGCAGATTCTGTTATCCATAGACCAATGCAAATCTATTCTGAATGGTTTTTAGCCCAGCAAAGGAAGTCTCAAGTGTCATTAAACTCAACCAGACAAGCTCGGCCAGTGGTGCGGGAAAGACCTGCTGCAGGAGTTCTTAAGTATAATGTTGGAGCAAGATTTTATAGCTCAAATTCTTCAGGTGCTGCAGCAGTGGTAAGAGACTCAACAGGCAGATTTATTTTAGGCTGTTCTTGGCATTTTTCTGGTATGTTTTCAGTACTAGAAACCGAAGCTATGGGGCTTAAAGAAGCCTTAAGTTGGTTGGAAGGTCGAGGCTTAACTAATGTAGTATTTGAAACAGATTCCAAGTTGCTAGTTGAAGCATTAAATGGAGACAGACCTGATCTCACAGAATTTGGTTATTTAATTTTTGTTTGTAAGCAATTAATTGCTTGTAATGATGGATGGCAAGTCCAGTTTAAGAGTAGGCCAGGAAATAAGATTGTTCATGTGCTAGCTAGAGCTTCCCACCTATTTCCTAGTTCATTTACTTGGACAACTCCTCACAGTTTTCTTCTTGATGAAGATATTGCAATGAATCAAGTTCTTTTTCCCTCAAAAAAAAAAAAAAAAAAAAAAAAAATATATATATATATATATATATATACACTGATAACCAAATTAGTAACTCGGCAATTAGCATGTTAAAATTTGTCATACCTTCATGCTCCCCCACAAAATTTTGGGCAAACCTTTTACCCTGTTCTGCAAAAAGTTGGCCCAACTGAGCTGAATTTGCTAGTGACTGGCAACTTAATATACAGTCAATCTATCATTGCCAAACAAAATGAGACATAGACACACCCCCCTTGATATACTTTCAAGGGAATGTGAGGAAAATTTCATTACCAGTTACTGAACTGAGGCAGATTTTCACCTTTTGAACAGGTGATTTATTCGCCGCTTGAGCTGCCATCGTCTCCCATTTCATCCTCGTTTTCATCTTTGGCTGATGCTACCACAGCATCTTCGAGATCCTCAGAAGGATCCTCTTCATTTGCAAAACTCCATCCAGGAATAACCTTTCCACCTTCTCTGATAATGCTACCATTATTGTAAAGGCCCTGAGAGCTCGTATTCAAGACATTTCTTTCACTGCCTTCAGAGTTAATTGTATAAGGCCATCCAAGACACCCATCGTTTCTTGGTCCTAAAAAAGAAGCTAAAACACTTCTATGGTCAATCCCCTTAGCTTGCTGAGTCAAAACTGCAAAAGCATCATTTGTTTCTCCAGTCTTACCACCACCATTAGTTTTCATTTCTAACAAGGGACTAGGACCAACTCCAGGTATCTGTATTTGGGAAAGTTCTTGAGGAACTTGATTGTTGAATGAAGGCATCATCACATAGTTTCCATTGGTTCCCATGTTAATCCTATCGTTTGTGATCACATTTGAGACCTTTTTCTCTTCTTGCTCGTTAATGGCAGTTGTAGTAGATGATTTTACTTTATTTCCTGCCTTTTTTAGGATAACTTTCTCAAAAATGTATGCTTTGTGCTTTCTACCTCGAGAGCTGGGTCGAGATTCATCAGGTGAAGTTAAAGCATCAGCTGAAGCAACTGATCTCCTCGGTCTCCCTCTCTTTGATGCTTGTCCAGATACAGTAGTCCCAGTAACATGAGCAGTGGGCTCTTCTATTGCTTGTTTCAATGATGAAACTTCTGATTCAAGCTTCATTATACGGCTCTGATAATCAGTTACTTCTGACTGCAACTGGTCAATTACAGTCCATAGATGAACATTCTCTGCTGACTGCATCCTCAACAAAAACATGGCATGCTCAATAGTTTGTATCCACAACCATAAGAAAATAAATTCATAATCAAAATAGCAAGGGTTGGAGGAAAAAGGAATTATACTTGAGCTTCCCACAGTTGTTGGTGTTTTTGAGAAAGTTTTGCTGGTGGCCTAATGATGCCCTTTTGAGATTGACCAAGGGGTGCGGAGCAATCAGGCACAGTTGGAGGTCGTAAAGAGAAGTAGCCATGTGCTCCTGGGAAGGGATAGACAGTAGGAGGCTGTGATACTTGAACTTGACCCCACCAAGATGATGGATCCCAAGGTCCTACCAACATGTAGAGTTCAAGGTCATATGCTGAGATGAAATGCTCTTGAGAGTATATTGGCATGCAATTGTTATGCAAATATTAATCAGGCAACACAGTCGAGGAACACAATGTCCAACTACTGAAATCATCCAGCATTTATTGACAAATGAAGACAAAATCATTGTTCATAATAGAACACATTATTAAATTAGTAGACGTGAAGTGCTCCAAAGAATTTTGCTGCAATGTATAGCTAATTGATGACCTTGGCAAGAATAAGAGATGTTACCTGGAAAGCCAGGATACGTGTAGCCAACTTGGTAGCAGAAATTGGGCACCTGAGGTTGGTCTTTCGAGGAAGTCCCTCCTATTACACCAGGAGCCTGCCAACTAGCATTAATTGATCCAAGAGCAGTCAGTGGATGAAATATAGCAGGTGCATTCACTCCAGGCAGGTGACAACCAGGTCGAGGAGGTAGCCAAAAGGGTGTGGTTGATTGTTGTAGATGGCCTTGTTGGCCAGCAGGATTTAGTGGGAAATGAGGTAATTGATGCCACTGGCTCAAAGCAATGGATGGTGGCGATTGGGCAGATACACGATGTTTTGAACTTGAGGAAGGTTGTTCTACATTATTTTGAGGTGTGTATGGCCATTGAAGAATTGAAGACGAAGGGTATTGCTGATTGAGAGAAGGTGCATTGTCATGTGAAGGACTATTAGCTCCCATACTCTTTGTAGCAAATGCAACATTAGGTTGGTTTTGTTCTTCCTTGCTCTGTTCATCATTAGATTCACCTCATTATATAATAGAAATTGGTTCCAATGGAAACAGCTTGCTTCCACATACTTATAACAGATTTATTCTGGTTCTTATCATGCTGTCGATTAACATAATGACATCAATAAGGGGACAAGAAACTAATTGTCTGTGTTCAAACTCCGAACAACCAAAAAGGTATTTTCAGTTTTTGTCAAAGAAAAGTCCTATAATATCCCAACAAAAAATTGAATAGCACTATTTCACAATGATTATGTTATATTTTTTCCACATTTAAGTTAGTAACCATGTCTCAGATAAATCTGTTTTAGGCATTTATCATATCTAACAAAAAAAAAACAAACAAACAAAGAACCCTACCATTGCATTCTGTGAGTGAACTCTTTCTAGAGAAAATGAGCAAAAGATCAGCAAGGAAAAAAAAACATACAATAACAAAGATCAAAGACAATGAAGGCCCACAATGTCCTACAAGTTATGGGGTTTTTAAAAGTATAAGGGTTTAAAGAACCGATGAATTAAACTGATAAACAAGAAAAATAAGAGAAATACATTTGAGAAAATTAGGAAAAAAATAGAGGGTTTCATACCAGCAAGTTATTTGAGTCAGTTTCATGGCTATCAGCTGAAGCAATTTTGTGATCTTTCTTCTTCCTTTCCATAAAACCCAAAGAACCGAGGTTCTTGTTGAGAGTTGCGAGCAAAATTACATACTCTAGCTGCAAATACTCTCTCTATCTCTCTAATACCACACTAGAGAGAGAAAGAAAGAGAGAGTCAAAGTCATAGACGAAGAGTAGAAAAAGAGGTCCAATGTCTTCTTCGGGAGAAAGAGAATGTGAAGTTATTTTTAAACTTACTGTTCTTGTTCTTGTTGCAGACTTGTCCTTCTGTCTGTTGCAAACCAACTGGTTACTGACTATGACTATAAATTAAATACTATATATATATGGTGGGTAAAACAAAGGACCACACTTTAATCGCGCGTTAGAAGCTTATTACAGCACACGAAATGGAGCAAATATTTTTCAGAAATCATGTTTCTACATCATAAGTAAATAGATAACATACATGAAACTATATACATTTTATAGTCTATATTGCTTTACTCATTATATATATATATATATATATATATATATATATATATATATATATTTTTTAAAGGGTTCACATTGTTATATTATTTTTAAATAAATCACAATATTAATAATTAATGTTATATACTTTTAATTGATAAAAACAAAATTTAAATTTAAAATTTTTTCTCAAAAAAATTTACTTCTTATCATCAAATTATTCACATGGCAAATGTCTTCTCTAATTAAGGACTTAGGATATTGATTAGACTACAATGAGCTTCAATACAAATCATCATTAACAAGCAATCATATGAAGATTATTAGAAATGAAAAGTAAATTAAGAATTCTTTTCCCTCAAAATATCTATTGTTTTGGTGATTTTTTATAATTTCAAAATATATATAGATATCGTTTTGAGATTTTAAAAAGATATTTATTATTTTTTCAATTTTATCTTTCTTTATTTCTCAAATAAATATTTATATTTATTATTTTTATTTTTCCAAATCAAAATAAAAAAATTAATTTAGTCTTTTCACTTTAAAATTGAGATAATTAATAATTTTTTAATATATATATCAAAATTTTAAATGACAATATTTTTTAACAGAGAATTACTTTTTAAGAATGCATTTAAATATATGAATTCCAATTTATAATTTAAATTTTAAATTTTATATTTCAAATTTATAATTTGAGATTTATAAATTTTAAAATATTGGAGAGTGTAAGAATTTTAAAATTTTAGATTTTAAATTAAAAAAAAAAAATTTTTTTATTAAATACAAAGATAATAGATTTGAAATAAATAAATAAATAAAAAGTATTTAAAATATTAAAATTTTAAGTTATTAGATTTTACTAGCTTTTTAAATCAAATATAAATTTATTAACTCTAATGACTCAAATAAAGAATTTGATTCAACTCTAAATAAAATATTCAAATTATTGTTATTCAAACGGATTATAAAAATATTTTTATATGTTTCAAATTCTTTATGATAAACAATTGATAAAAAAAAATATAAAATTTCAATAAACTCTTTACTAATTTAAAATAGAAAATGTAATTGGTTGATGATTTCTAAAGAGCCAATTTCACTCCTTATTTTAAATTTTATAATTTTGTATGTATGTTATTACATTTTTTACTTATTATTTATAAAAAAATAAAATTTAAAAGGTACATTGTACGCAAAAAAAAAAATTATATTTTTTATATTTAAAAATTGATTAAGATGATTTTTATTTACATAAAAAAATGCCATTTAAAATAAAAAATTTCTTTGGAGATGTCCTAATCATGATTAAAATATATTGTAATCGCAAAAATTTGCAAGGTAATCGCAGTTCATTAAATTAGGAGCTCTATTTAAATTAAATCAAAACATACCAGAGATTGTGACACTTGTCTCTTTAAATTTTCAATTACAAAAAAAACTTATAAATTGGGTTGGAATCAATCCGTTGGGTTAGATTCAAGATTTTTCTAATATGCATCTAGACTCGAATTCATCAGGTTATTTTGATTAACTTCCAGATTAGATCTAAATTTGATTGGGATATTAATAACTTAAGTATTAATAATTAACAAAATTAATAAGATTAGATAAATAATAAGAAATCAATAAAAATATACATTTTTCGTTTCAAAAACAATAAAAGTTCGTTTATTTATTAATACCCTTTAATTTAGACATCCCAATAGCGAACACCACAACACAAAATATTGGTATTACAATTGCCAATTGTATCCATTTCATACAATCACAATAATTGAACAAGTAGAATTATCTAATCGAAAGGAATACTTCAATCTCCAATATACGAGGTAAAGAAATTATGCCGCTTCACCAGAAGCAAAACAACATATACTGTCTACTGTATTGCAAGAAGCATCCAATTTATCACATAGGAGAAATAAATTTAGGAACACAATAGGTAAAATAAGAGAAAAGAAAGCAAGCAAACAGACTGCGAATCTCCCTCAATACTCCTCATCTTCCTCATCATCACCCTCGCCAGACTCGGCTCCAACCTCCTCATAGTCCTTCTCAAGTGGAGCAAGATCTTCATGAGCTTCAGAGAACTCACCTTCCTCCATGCCCTCACCAACATACCAGTGCACAAATGCCCTCTTTGCATCATGAGGTCAAACTTGTGGTCAATTAAAGAGAAGACTTCAGCAATACCGGTGGAATTTGAAATCATGCACACAGCTCTTTGCACCTTGGCAAGATCACCACCTGGAACAACAGTGGGTGGCTGATAGTTGATACCACACTTAAAGCCAGTTAGACACCAGTCAACAAATTGGATGGTGCGCCTAGTTTTGATGGTTGCCACAGCTGCATTGACATCCTTAGGCACTACATCAACCCTGTACATCAGGCAGCAAGCCATGTACTTGCCATGGTGAGGATCACATTTCGCCATCATAAAAGAAGGCTCAAAAGCACTGTTGGTAATCTCTGCAACAGAGAGCTGCTCATGATAGGTCTTCTCAGCAGAAATAACAGAAGCATAAGAAGAAAGCATAAAGTGAATCCTGGGGTATGGACCAAATTAGTCTGGAATTCAGTCACGTCCGCATTTAGAGCACCATCAAACCTCAGAGACGCAGTGAGTGAAGATATCACCTTAATCATCAAACAAAGAAAGAGTTAGCCATACACCCCCTTTAAGAGGGATGAATGAGTTTTGGTTCCAAAAGGGAAAATGAAATATACCTGAGAAACCAAACGGTTAAGGTTGGTATATGTAGGGCTCTCAATGTCAAGGGAGCACCTGCAAATATCATATATAGACTCGTTATCAAGTAGTGCAGCAACATCAGTGTGCTCTAGAAGGGAATGTGTAGAAAGGACACTGTTATACGGCTCAACAACGGATGTTCAAACCTGTGGTGAGGGATAGACAGTAAAGCCAAGCTTGGATTTCTTACTGTAATCCACAGATAGACGTTCCAACAGAAGGGAGCCAAGACTTGACCCAGTGCCTCCACCAACTGCATTAAACACCAAGAACCCTTGAAGACCAGTGCAGTTGTCAGCGAGCTTTCAGATACGATCCAAGCAAAGGTCAACAATCTCCTTCCCAACTGCAAGAGCAAGAGAAAGACAAAGTAGAAATGTCAACAATTAATGTTAAGAGATCATCAGTACGTAAATCATAAAGCATGAAGAAAGGATAACATATTTACTGGTATAGTGGCACGTGCAAAGTTGTTAGCAGCATCTTCCTTGCCGCTAATTAGCTGTTCAGGGTGGAAGAGCTGGCGATATGTCCCAGTTCTAACTTCATCAATCACAGTAGGTTCTAGATCAACAAAAACAGCACGAGGAACATGCTTCGCAGCACCAGTCTCACTAAAAGGTGTTGAAGGCATCACCTCCACCAACAGTATTATCACTTGGCATCTGGCCATCAGGCTGTACAAGACATAATACAAGCTTAGTAGTGATCTCACAACTTCTCATAAAACAAACAAGGTTTCCCTTCAATTGCCAAATCTAAACATGTAACAAGTAATGCCCTTGTGATCTTAAATAAGAAAGACAAACAATACCATCGATTTATACAGGTGTTCAATACACACATTGACAATCACATAAAGTTAGTAATATTCAGAAATAAAATATTTTTCTGCTTATTTCCAAAAAAACATAGCAAGAAAACTACAAAAAGCATATGCTAACTTAAATAAACAGTCAATAAGTCCAGGAGTTCTGCACATCCAAATACACTTAAAAACACTTGCAAATAACTAACAAATGTAAGGCTAAAACTTAGCTGTTATAAGTTAATGACATTCAAAATGAAAGGTATTCAAATATGAAAGGTAGAGATACCAACACATTATGCATAACGTTATTCTAAGCAATACATTATACTAAAAAACAGAAACATCCACCTCAAGATGACTTTAAAATGATAATTTATTCAAAATATTATATGACTGGAACAACAATGAATTTGCTGTTCCAAGATGCGAAAAAAGTAGTTATTTGACTGGATTTTCAATACCTGTATCAACTAAAACACCAAATCAGAAATACCAGTCATTCACTCAACATATTATTATGGCACATAACTGAAGCAAATAAGGACGCGGAAGTCCAAATCTAGTGAAGATTCAAGGAAACTGCGACATTATCAAGCAGATCCAACACTAATCTCACACATTATGACAACATATTACAAAGTACAACAGAGTGTATATCTAGATCTAGCATCTTCTTTCATAGACTTCAAATAAATTCCAAAAACTAAAAGAACTGATTAAAAAGAAATCAAAAAATAAAGAATAATAAACAGTAAATCTAGATCAAGTAAAATGAAGCAAACAAAATGAAATTTCAGTCACATCCAGTACTTTACCGATTATTAAGATAATCCCACATTGATTGGGAATAAAATATGTAAGAGCTCAATGTCTATGGTGAGGGGTTAACACCGATGCCGTAAATTCATGGAAAACAGGTAAATGAAACCCTAAATCTAGTGAAAAAGAAAACTAGAATTGTATATAGAAGAGATCATAACCTGAATGCCGTGCTCGAGCTCGAGGCAGTAAAGTTCCCAGCAGGCATTGTCGACCTGAATACCGGCCTGACCGATGCGAACCGAAATACACTCTCTCATTTTTACAGAGGAGAACCAGAGGATAGGGTGGCCAATAGGCTATAAGATTTTAAGATTGCCGGTAATTAATTTTGGATGACCAGCATTCAGAATTTCTATACTAAATTTGGGTGGAAGGCTGTCTTGTATTTTTATATAACAGCATATTTTAAAAATTTAAAATTTTTTATAAAATATTTTAAAAATTATAATTTAATAATATTTAATATAATCAATTCATCTATATATATTTTTTTTATATTAAACAATTCAAATACATATAATTTATTTTTTGCATATCAGCCCTTCAACCGTTAAATTTAAATTATTATTTAAATTTTTTCAATTTGAATTGCCTTTGAAAATAACACCATTACATTACAAATTAATAATTTTATTATATAATAATTTTTTACGATATTAATTTAAATTAATAAAAATTATTTTTAAAAATTATATGATTTTATTTATATTATTTTTTCTGTCTTAAAATAAATATCTTAATTTTAAAATATATAAATATTAAGAAAAAAATTTAAAACTATTTTAACATTTACTATCTTTTAAAAAAAATTTTAAACTATTTTAACATTTACTATCTTTTAATTAAGCACAAATATATCCTTTATTATTTTAATATATTTTTTTTAATTAAATATAATTATCTCTTTATTTTTCTAAATATAATAAATATTTTTTTATTTTTTCAAATTTATATTAATTATATAAGAACAAATATATGAATATAGTTTTGAAATATTAAGATAAAATATAGTTTAAATTATAAAATTAGATAATTAAATTAAAATATATTAAAAAATAAATTAAGATATTTATTTTGGGACATAAAAAATATAAATTAATAATTTACTAAAATTATATATATAATATACTATGATTCTTTATTAAAATAAAACTTTAAAAATTATTTTAAATATAAATAATTATAATTACTATATTTTTTCACTTCATTTAATTCTTATTCAATTCATCACATATATTTTTTTCAATTTATTTAGTTCTTATTTAATTGATTACATATTTTTTATTTTAATTAATTTATATTCAATTGATCACATAATTTTTTATTTTAATTTATTTAATTCATATTGAATAATTTATAAGATTGGTAAAATATAATAAGTTTTTAGTTGATTAAATATATATTTATTGAATTATAAATATATTCTATAAATTATTAATTAACTAATTAATTAATATAATTTATGAGTTTCAATGATATTAATTTAGAGAGGTTATAACAATATATTAATTTATAAAGATTATATTGTATTCTTTTCGGACTTATTTGATTTTATTTTTAGAAGTTGTGAATTTGAATTTCAAATAATTAATTTAAATGAGTTTTATTTGGAAATTAAAAAAAAATAACAAAATTTAATTTTTTAGATAGATGATTTTTTTAAATAAAACTAAATATTCATTAATTAGTAAGATAGAATAATACACAGTTATGAAGACTTATAATATTATAATTTTTCAAAATTAATATAAAAATAATAATAGTAATAATTTTAATTTGAAAGATTAAAACTCCATTTAGTTTAGCTGTTTATAACAGCTGTTAGTTAATGGTTGATAGTTGATAGTTGGTGGTTATTACCTAATAGTTTATTATTGCTAATATTTGATAAAATTATTATTAACTGTTAGGTATTATTATGTTTAATAATTATTAAATATTAATATTAATATTTATTTTTTTATTTAAATATTATTTTTAAAAGATAATTTAATCATTTTAATTGAAAATATATATATATTTTTTTTAAAATTTAGATTTAAAATTTTTACAAACATCAACTGTTTAACTATTTAACAGTTAACAGTTATCAATAATTAAATACTATAATATAATTAATGAGAATAAAAAAAATTAATAACTGTATAAAAATTTTACCAAGCACTCACTAAATTTATACGTACTTAAGTGTGTTATAGTATAATTTAAAATCTAAAAATAAATCTAATTCAACCAATTTCAATTATATATAAAAATAAAAAAATATATATATATCATAAAATATAGTTGAATTTATTAAAGTTCAAAAATTTATTTTAATAATTTAATTTCTTTTACAGTTTCTATATTTTATTGTGTATGTTGATGAGAAATTAATTAAAATAAAATAGAATACGAAATAAGTAATTTTATTAATATGAATTGAAACTTAATGACTTTGCTTATGGTGAATTGGCCCAGTGTTCGGGCTTTTCGCAAGTGCACGAATCGCTTTAGCAAGTAATAGAGTGAGTAGAGTATCGTCCCACAGAGAGGCGTTGTCAATTACTGAAATTTATATTATCTTTATTAATTGGGAAGAAATTAATTTGGTTTGGATGAATTTTTAAAGTTAAATTTAAATAAATAAGAAATCTCAATTTAGGAATTTAAGATATTAAAGGAAAACGATCTAGAATTTAGATTCCATTAATTGAATTTAACCGGTTGATTGACTCATTAATGATTTCAAAACTAAAGTATTTGATGGATTGATTACTCTAAATTATGAATTAATCTCTCTCGAGGAAAAATCCAAACATTAACATTAATGCAAGTGTCTCCTCTCGTGATCACCGAATCAATGTGAATTCATTAAGATCCTTAGCAATTTCATAAAATCCACTAAAGTGTACCCTAATCTCTTAGTGATACATGCCTTAACTTATTAATTTCATGAACAAATAACTATCGCAGCTCTCGCTTGTAAATA
>CANXYC010792251.1:0-14778 GCA_948193065.1 Aleurites moluccanus
AAATTATTGCTACTTTTTAAATTAAAAAAATATTTTACATTATTGTTTCAAATTATAATTTGTCCTAAGTAATTTCAACTAACAATCTTTTTAAAAAATTCATATTTTCATAATATTGCTAATTTTTTTCCCTTCATATAATAATTATTAATAAATTGGTTAAATTTAAAAAAAATATCTATAATCATCTCAAACAAAAAAAAATTAGTTTAATTTATTACAAATTATCATTAACAACTTGAAGAAATTTTTTTTTTTTCATTTTTAATATTAATACTTGTTTTTCCATTAAACATATTTAGAGTTATTATTTTTTCATATCATTATTAATTTTTTCCCTTCATATACTAATTATTATAAAATTATATTATTTATTATTTTATTACTAAAATTTTTTTGCCCAACAGATGCTAAAGCAATTAATGGGCGGCAAGCTAAAAGTTTTTGGCGGGAATAACTTTAGCTATTGTATTAATAGGTTAAGGTTTCATTTTTTCCTATTGGGAGGACTTTTAACTAACAACAATTCAAGTAAAAAAAAACTTCAAGTAATAGTAGCAATTGCCGATCTTGAGTCATGAAATCAACATACGAATCTATTTGTTGGCATTTCTAATAAATATAGATGGTACACCAACCATTATTATTAGCTTTTGGTGTAGCAATATTATATCATGTTTTCTTTTGTATTACACTATCTCTCATAACATATTACACTCTAAAAAATATAATAATATATGCTCATAATCAAATTTCATATTATTTTAATAGGATAATGTCATGTTCTGAAATTATTTAGTCAATAAATGTCACGTTCTAAAATTATTTAATCAATAATTGTTTTTTCTTTATTTTAGGATTCTTGAGTTAATTAACAGTTGTTAGAAGTATTATTATTTCTTAGGAGTTTAATGTTGTTAGCGTCACTATTCTTATGAAGACATATTGGGATTGATGTATAAATAACTTCCAGAAGTCTTGAGAAATAATAAGAAAAAATTTATGTCTTTATTATTTGGAGATCAATTTCCCTTAAATGAAACAGATGTTCGCAGCCATAGATACTTGGCTGGATACAATGACTAGCAACGTTGATGAGGGAGAAGCTTCAAGAAATCAGAGAGGAAGAAAATCAGGTTTTCCTATAAGTGATTTGATCGATGGATCAGTCCGGCCAAAGGTCATGAAGATGGATTTCCCCAAATTCGACAGTAGAGATGATCCAACTAGCTGGGTATATCGAGCAATACTCCAGTTTTTTTATTTCTATTCTACTGCAGAGGAGGAGAAGGTCCCTCTAGCTTCTTGGAATCTCGAAGGAGATGCTCAAATGTGGTTTCAACTCTTGAAAGAGAATGGCAACAAATCAATCATGTGGGATAAATTTACAAAAGAACTTTTCGAGAGATTTGGTCCAACTCGATATCAGGATTTCTTTGGCAAACTCACAAAGCTGCAACAAACTTGCAATGTTAGCGATTATCAAAATAATTTTTACAAGTTATTGTTATGTGCGGGAAAGCTAACCCCAAACAGCAGATTGGTTGTTTTGTGAGTGAGTTAAAGTAGAGCATAAGGGTTGATGTTCAGGCTTGCAAACCTGGGTCCCTATTTGCTACAATTGGGCTAACACATCTCTACGAGGGTTGAATTCCACCAAGCAGAAGCAACAATCAAATTAATAGTCAAGCAAATTCTAGTGATTCTCAAGATCCCAATAAGAAGATGCAATTACCCATCTGAAGGCTCTCCCCTATTGAATTGTCGGAATGAAGAGCCAAAAGACTGTGTTTCAACTGCAACAAAAAATTTGGACCAGGTCATCAATGCAAGAAGTTGTTTTTAATCGAAAGGATTATGGCATGAGGAGTAAGCTAAGTGTAACACCCTAGAGTTCTAACATAGTTATTATATAGTTTTTTTAAGAACCGGCTTGAAAACACCGAAAATAATTTCACAGCCTATAGAATTAATACAATATCAAATCTAAAGTTATTTAATACAGACACATGGGTAATAGTAGAACTAAAATAATGTTATTTGTTGGTAAAAAGAAAGAATGAAAAAGTATTATGGATGATGAAAAATCAATATAATTACAAAACCGTAAATAAGTGCAATTTTAGGTTTATTTTTGGAAACTCACTGTCTAAAACTCATAATCAGACTCATAGTAATATTAAATGATAGAACAACCCAAAATAAGTTATTTCACTCTCCACACTGATATTTGATTTCAAACAAAATTAATTATAGATAAAAGTGTAAAAGTGTAAATAAGGATAATTTGGGAGCTTATGTATAAATATCCAAATTTTCATATATAAATTCATGCCTTAGATTTTTTTTACTCAAAGTTTGTCATCTTCTTCTTCTTCCTCCTCCACCATGGTCGAATGCTATAAGCTCAAAACTCATCCATTTTTCAACCAAAATCCAAAGAAAAACCATTGAAAAACCTAATTCCAACCTTATTCCATCAAAATTTCATCAAAATAACAAAGGAAAATTGTGAATTTCCATCAAAGGGATTTCGGCCACTCCATCTATATTGAGGTAAATTATTGTTTTCTTCTATTTTATGGATTAGATAGATGATTTAGATGATAAATAAGTTAGTTTTAGCAACCAATTGCATTAATTAACATCAATTGAACAAAAACCCCAATTTGAAACCCTAATTGCTTTATGTATGAACCCAAATATGAAAGTAGTATTCTATAATTATTAATTTAGCTATATTATGTCTTAATATAGCCGTTAGATGCTAAATTAGTGATTGGCTTGGTGTAGATATCGAAGAAAAACATAGTTGTGTATTTTGCCTCTTATAGAAATATTTGGTGTTTAAGGTTAAATTGTGGCTATTTAAGCTATTAGATAAGTTCAATATGCTCCATTTTACATGTCTAATAAGTTAAAATAATTATGAAAATGGATTGTGAAAACCCATCCTTGGCCGAACCCATTATTCAACTTTCCTTTGAAAATTTATCATGTTTTTTCTTGATTTCTTACTTGAATTTGATCCTTAAATTATTATTTATCTTGATATTTGAAATGTTAGTTAAATTGTTTATATTGTGAACCCTTGAATTGTTGTTTGGGTATTACCAAATTTCTACCAAAACCATGTTTAATTATTGCTTAAATGTTGCACACCATATGTTTGATAAAATGCCTAAATGAAATTTTCTTCATTTGTTACCTTAGTCAATGTCATTGTCGCCAACGATATTAGCTAGCTAATAGCGCCAACCCAAATGGCGTTGGATGACCATATTGTTCATTGTATTATTTGTTATTGCTGACAGCACTTATATATCTACTTATTATTTTAACAATTAAACCCTGATTGTAAATATTGTTTCTTGCAGTGTTATTGTATCATGTTCATTGATATTGTTCTACTGATGAATATATATTATTTTATTTGCATTACCTATTTATATGTGTATTTGACAAAACTACCTGACCGATGGGATAGTAGGTAAGATCCATCGGCGTTGTGCACAATGGCCCATTGAACAGGGTTAAGTATCCAGAACCCTAGCTGGGAAGGAATTTGTTCTAGCCATAAGGTCTGGCTCACCTTATGTATTTTACTGATATTGATTCATTGTTACTGTTACTGGTCCCTTAGTTTGTCACTTTCACATACAGACCCGACAGTTAATACCCAATATTAACTCTGTTTATTGTTATTACCTGCTAAATGATACTGCCTATTTAATTGATACATGTATTCTACCTTATGGACATTGGTGTGCAATATCTTTTTTTTATATTGATTATTCTATTTATATATTGTTACCCTACCCTGCATGTAATATGATGTATATTAAGCTCACTGAGTATTTATATACTCACTCTATAGTGGTTTTAACTTTTCAGTATAGGAGCAGTTGAGCGGTTCCCAGCTTCTTCTTCGAGAAACCTGCATATATTTTTGTAATGTAAATACTGTGATATTATTGTATTTTGTTATAATCTAGATGTACTCCATGGTTTGTAAACTACTGGTACTTATTAATATAGTAGACTGATATAATAAACTAATATTAGACTATTTTTAATTTTAGTATGGTTGTTAAATGGAGATGATTATAGTATTGGTTATAAAGGTGTAATTGGCACAATGATACTGGTGTTCTACGATTGTTAGACGTCTTTGACTATTCCCGTATCTTAGAACCGTCATGCCCGAATATAGGTCATGACACTGAGGAAGAAACGGATTAAGGTGAGGATGTTTTGGAGGAGGCAACATAAATTTCACTCAATACGGAAAATTTAATGTAGTTGTTGCAAATGGGGAACACCTAACTAGCACAAGACAATGCAAAGGCGCTTTTGTGAAATTACAAGGAGTGTCAATCCATCTGGATATTTTCTTGCTATCATTAGAAGGAAATCAAGTCGTCCTAGGTGCTCAGTGGTTAAAGACATTGGGTCTAATACTTTATGACTTCTCCAAATTACAAATATCATTCATGAATGACGGTAAGGCACTGATGTTGTAATGGATGAGAACTTCAGAAGACAAGCTAGTTGATGAAGACGAATTTTGTAAAGAAGTCAAGAAGGAAAGGAAGGAACTCTTGTTACATATTAGTGTCTTGACCATAACACCCAAATAAGGTAACTCTATAGATTTTCATGAGGACATAAACAAGGAACTTGGATTTTTATTGGAAAGTTATAAGGATGTTTTCAAGGAACCCAAAGGCATTCCTTCACAACGATGTCATGATCATCAAATACCTTTAAAGGAAGGAATCAAGCCAGTTGCAGTGCGACCCTACTGCTATCCATATTACCAAAAAACAAAGATAGAAAAGATGGTGGTTGAAATGATTAAATCAGGTGTTATAAGGCAAGTACCAGCCCCAATTCCTCATCAATTTGTTGGTTAAGGAGCATGATGACTCATGAAGAATATGCGTTGATATTAGAGCCTTGAACCAACAAACTATCAAAGACAAATTTCTGATACCTTTGATTGATGAGTTGTTGGATGAGCTACATGGAGCATCTTTTTTCACCAAGCTGGACTTAAGGTCGGGTTATCACCAAATTTGTATGCATCCACATGACATATCTAAAACTGTATTTCGCACACACCACAAACATTATGAATTTTTAGTTATGCCATTTGGCTTAACTAATGCCCCACCCACCTTCCAATCCTTGATGAAAATCATTTTTTAAGATCATCTCCAGAAATTTATTTTAGTGTTTTTTTTATGACATTTTAATTTATAGCAAAAATTTGAGTGATCATTTGAAACATATTAGCATTGTATTATCTATATTGAGATCTCACTAGTTATTTATAAAAAAAGAAAAGTGTACATTTGGGAGGAGAGAAGTGAAGTATTTAAGCCATGTTATAAGTGAAAATGATGTGGTAGTTGATCCAAAAAAGGTGAAAGCAATGCTAGAGTGGCCAAAGCCGAACACTAGAAAAGCTTTGCATGGATTTTTTGGTCTAACCAGGTAGTATCGAAAATTTATCCAAAATTATGGCAAAATTGTTGCATATGCTAAAGAACAATGGGTTCAAATGGGACTCAAAATTTGAAGCTGCTTTTGTGAACTTGAAGGATGCTAAGCACCGGTTCTAGCATTGCCAAACTTTTCCAAACCATTCATAGTTGAATGTGATGCTTTCGGGAGAGGCATTGGAGGAGTTTTACTTTAAGAGAAATGCCCACTTGCTTTTTCAGCCATGCTCTACATGGTAAGAATCTCTTATTCTCAACCTATGAAAAAGAGATACTTGCTTTGGTTCTTGTTATGCATAAATAGAGTCCTTCTCTCTTGGGTCAACAGTTCATTGTTAGAACTAACCAGCGAAGCTTAAAATTCTTATGGGAGCAGAAAATTTTATCTTCAACTCAATGGTTGGCAAAATTGATGGGTTATGACTTTGTCATTGAATACAAACTTGGGAGAGAGAATGTAGTGGCTGAAGCACTATCCAGGAAAGAAAGTGGGGAGATTTTTTTTATTTTCAGCCCGGTAACTCAATGGTTAGAACCAATTCGTGAAGAAGTTATAGTAAATACTAGTTTGCAAGAATTGATGACCAAAGTGCAGCAAAGTAAAGCCATTGGTCCTTGGCACTACAAATATGATATTATGTTCTTTAAAAACATAATATTTTTGCTTCAAGAATCTCCTTTAATTCCCATAATTTTGAAGGAGATGCTTGCTGAAACTCATAAAGGATATCACAAAACTCTACAACAGGTGCAATCTATTTTTTATTGGAAGGGAATAAGGTATACAGTCAGGAATTTTATCAAAAAATGTGATGTTTGTCAACGACAAAAGTAGGAGACCATCAGGCCTTCTCCAACCTCTTCCAATTCCAGCAGAGGTATAGACTTATATTAATGGATTTCATTATTGGCCTACCTCATTCCAAAGGTAAAACAACTTTACTCGTGGTGGTGGTGGATCGTTTATCTAAATTGGCTCATTTCATTCCAATTTCTCATCCTTACTCTTCATCATCTGTAGCTCAAGTTTTTTTTTACAATGTTTTCAAGCTTTATAGAATGCCCAAAACTATTGTTTGTGATAGAGACTCGGTTTTCACTAATAATTTTTGGAAGGAGTTATTTCAAAGGGGCACTCAATTCAATTTTTCATCAGCCTATCATCCACAAACGGATGGGCAAATTGAGGTGGTAAATCAAACTATTGAAATGTATTTGAGGTGTTTCACTACTGATAAGCCGAAGGATTGGGTTCGTTGGTTTTCATGGGCTGAGTTTTGTTATAATATAAGTATCCACAGTGCAACCAAGAAAACACCATATGAGGTTATTTATGGCCGTCCACTACCAACTTGGTTGTCTTATATTCTTGGAGCTACATGGGTTGAATTAGTAGAAAGGGAACTTCATGATCGAGACACTATTTTTAAGGAGTTGAAGAATCAGTTGTTGGCAGCCCAAGGTCGTATGAAGAAATTTTATGATGTACATCATACCAAAAATAATTTTGGGGTGGGTGACTATGTATATCTTTGACTTCAACCGTACCGACAAGTTTCAACTTCTTTTAGGAGGAATTTGAAGTTATCACCAAGATTTTTATGGGCCATTGGAGATTATTTAGAAAGTTAGAAATGTAGCTTACAAGCTTGCCTTGCCTGCTATAGACAAAATTCATCCAGTTTTCCATGTGTCTTATTAAAGAAGAAGGTTGGTTCAACAATACAAGTGCAACAATATATGCCCCATTTCTAAGAGGAAGAAGATGTTATTTTAGCTAGGCCATTTGTTGTGCTAGACTATCATATCAATTGGAGGCATGAGGAAATTCTAATCCATTGGTAAGGGTTATCTTCATTAGATGCAACTTGTGAGGACTTGAAGCAAATGAAAGCAAGATTTTCATATTTCAACCTTGGGGATAAGATTGTTGTTTAGGGGGAAGGAATATCACGTTCTAAAGTTGTTTAGTCAATAACAGTTTTTCTTGTTTTTAGGATTCTTGAGTTAGTCAACAGATGTTATAGTGCTACTATTTCTTAGGAGTTTAATATTGTTTGTGTCCCTATTGTTATAAAAATACGTTGGGATTGATGTATAAATTATTTCCAGATCTCTTGAGAAATAATAAGAAAGAATTTTTGTCTTCAATATTTTGAGGTCCAGTTTCCCTCAAATGAAACTACTCTCTATCACATTTCTTTGTTTTTCTACTTATTTCTTTTAAACTTATTAACACCAGTTTATACCAGTCCAAAATCCAAAATAGATAAAAAGAAGAAAAACTCTCAAAATTCTCAAACAGTCTTTCAACCCCAAATTCAATGCCCAAATACCAGATCATTCATTCGTGCACACAATAGATGAATTGTTTTTTTTTTTTTATTATGTATAATATCTATTATACTCCCACAATGAGAAGAATGTAATATGGTGGAGATAATGAGACTCATTACCGTTTATCATTATCCTCTTAAGCTTACATTGGGCATGATGTATCTATAAGAATGGAGTTACCCTTTATTATTTAGGAGGGTCAATTATAATTTTTTTTATCAGTAATAAAATTAAAAAAATTATTTATAAGTACATAAATTATTAAATATATAACATAATTAATATCAAAACATAATAGTAAATATTTATATAATATCATGTGTTTTAAAAAAATTATAAAAAAAAAAATTAATAAAAATACATAATATTATTTCAAATCAGTAAAGTCATCTGTAATAAATTTCACATAAAATTTTTTACCAATTTTTTCTTAATATTATTTCTTAGCAATTATACATCTTCCAGTTTACAACGAAGTCTAATTTTTATCATTTTTAATATTATGATTAAAATATTCCTTCTTTTAATGTTGATGATATAGTTGTGATAATCAACAATGGAAATGAATATTTATGAGGTTTAAACCTTTAATCAATTATTTTGTGATAATTAATGGACTAATTATACAAAGAATTTTGATGTGTAATTTGTAAACTCTAAATATGTGTAATAATTCCTTTTCATTTTATCTTTTATCCCTTCCTAACAATTTAATTTTCTATAAAAGTTGTTTAATGTTATAAATCTTTTTTTTTTCAATGAAACTTTTATTTTATTATTTTACTAATACTGTTCTTATTGATTTTATCCCACTTGTTGTTTTACTATAATAAAATATTGAAAATTGTAACATCTATTGAATTTTTTAATTAGTATTAGGAGACAAAATATTATTAAAGAGCAGACACTATATAATGTATCAACCATAACTTAATTTTAAAGAATCATATAAAATTTTTTAAAATAATTTAAAAATGAAAGTTATTTAAAAAAAAAAAAAAAATTAAAACATAACCATCGGTTCTGTGTATTTTTTTTTAGCTCATACAATTTTTTATTTTTAAAATATAATTTTGTTTTATTTTCTCTTGTTGATAGGGAGATTAATTCAGCATAGCTCACATCGTTGCTAAGCTTATTTTAGTTTATGAAAAATATTTTCACATTTTCTTATTTTTAGAGTTCTTAGAAAAATTAGTTAATAGAATATATTTTTTAATAAAAGAAAATTTAATGCTTCATAATGATAAGTTATTTAACAAAATTTTAACAAATTCATTATAATAAAAGAAATATTCATAAATACTGCAATATTCTGAATTTTTATAGTAATAATTAGAAATTTTTGGAGATTTACTAATTAAATCAAATAATTTTTTAAATTTTCAGAATTATTTTTCAAATAAATTTTTTTATTATTATATAATATAATAATTATATCATATTATAATATTATATTATATTTTCCTTGTCCTGGTGCTTACTTCATCACTCATCCTCAGTTATTGGTAGTGATCACCGATGATCACTACCAATCGACCGTCGCTATTGTTTATCATTGATTACCAACGGTTATTTTAATTTATATTTTTTTTATTATATTTAATAATAAAATATAAAATTTTTATAAGTTTAAACATGCAAGCATATATAATCTTATAAGTTAAAATTTTTAATATTTTCTACCTAACTTTTAATATTGTAACTAAACAATATGAGCTCTTTAAAAATTATTTTCTTATAAAATGTTTTTCATAAAAATATTTTCAAAAAACAAATTATTATCATCATACTACCACTTGATATTTGTAGATTCATTCCATCTTACAGTATTGCTTTCTAGGATTGGATATTTGGTTGATTCGGTTAAAATAAAATTAAAATTTTAAAAAATTAAATTAATAGAATTAAAATTTTAAAATAATAAATTAAATTAAAATTTGAGTCGAATCAAATTAAACTGAAATTTTTATAAAATTAACGTAATCAAATCGAATCGATATATTTTAGTTTGATTATTTAATTATTTTATTTATTTAATAATATATATATATATATATATATATAATTCAATCGATTAAGTTATTTTAAGTTTTTTAAAAAAAATAACCGAATTGAATATGTCAAAATTTATATAAAATAAACTAAATCAAATTAAAATTTAAATAAATTGAATCAAACAATTTAATTTGATTTTCAGTTAATTTGATTTTTTTTCACCCCTACTTTCAATTATAGTGCCACATGTAGCAGCACATGTGTGGCCCAACCCATAAGTGCCCAAAACGTCACTGGGCTAATTACCAAGAAAGGAGAATAGAGTTGGAACATAAAATAAGAAAATGGGGTCAAGTAAAATTGGCCATGTAAAATGTGGTTTAAAAATGACTATTTGGAATGACCATAGGTGAGGACCCTACCTCTAGAGGACCATTGCTGATGCTCAGGCTAAGAAGTAAGAGGAAACAAGTGTTTGTAGCCATTCAAAAAGATATTGGTCTGCCATTTGCCATTAAAAATAGCACAAAATCCGCTTAATTTGAAAATGACTACGCGTAACATTACACATGTTAACCACCTCGAGGAGTTCATATAGATAACAAACATGTTAAATTTTATTAAATTAATTACATTATCTATAAGGAAAAGTAGTCAAAATATGCATGCAATCAAGGAGGAAAATTAGGAATTTTATAAGGTGGTGTTTGTATATATGAATTTGAATTTGAAATTTTAATTATAATTCTCATATTTTAAATTTATGATTTAAAATTTATAAATTTATAAATTTTTTATTTAAATAAGGGAAAGAATTTGAAATTTTATATTTTAAATTTAAAAAAATTAGACATTTTAGATTAAAGATGAATATAATAAATTTAAAATAATTTGGTAAAAAAATGTTTTAAATATTACATTTTTAAAGGATTTGTCTACTTAATTTTAATAATTTAAATAAAAAATTTGATTCAATAATCCAAATTCTTGTTTTTCAAACGATGATAAAAGTATTCCAAATTAATCCATAAGTACATTCTTTGCTTGGAATTTTTAGATTTACTTTTCCATAATTTGACTAATATATTGTTAGGCAAATTTAGTTCACCTTTAAAATTAAATAATAATGAAAATTTACTTTTAAATAATTCAATAAATTTTTTTAATTTATAATATATATATATATATATATATATATATATATATATAACAAAAACTGAATTCAAGTTTTCCTTATGCAGTAAGTAACTCTCTTAAAAATGATATCATGTGTGAAATTATCATGTTAAAAATTGAATTTGTTAATTGATATAAAATATAATAATAAAGATGAAACTATTTCAATACTTATATTAACATTCAATGTCACTAATTCATTTTAAATGAAACAACTTATAAATATTTACTGATTAAAATTTTACTAAGAAAAAACTCAATAGTTAACATCAAATTACACACTGAGGCTAATTTTAAAGTAAAATATATATTTATTTGGACAATAAATTTAGATTTAATTTTTCAAAAAAATAAAAGTTAAAATCAAATTAAAATAATTAACAATTGATATGTTAAATTACAATAGTTTAGATTAAGGAAATACAAAAAATTATTCAAAAAAAAAAGTTGTAATTTACCCTAAGAAAAGAGAAAACAGAAAAGAAAGATAGTCAAAGAAATGATAGAAGTCGAAGAAAATTCAAATAAAATGACAAAAAAACAGGAAAAATGAACAAAAATTTGAATTTTAAATCAATCAATTGAGATTTTGAAAGCAAATTAATTATTTAATTAAGCATGTAATTTAAAAGAAATTATTAAATAGAATTTGAATATATTCTTGTTATTTACGTTGAAATGTATTTCATAGATTATTTATATAAATTTATTTTAATATAAAAAGAAATAGCATATTACTGTTGTAGCTAATAATTTATCGTAATTTAATACAATTACTAATCTTGGAAAACTGGCTCCAAATTTATATGAATGATTTGCTCCGGAATGTCGGCGAGGGAACAGGGAAGGTCCACGCGAGTCGGTGCGTAAAGTTTACCGGCCAAACCGGTGCTGCACTTTTTTGGGAGAGCTAACTACCGCCAATGGAGGAGTAGAACAGGATAGTTGTACGGTCGAGTTATTTACACGTGGAGGTAGCACCGACAATATATGATTCAAAATATGATTTTCAAATGGTTAACATCATTGTAATTTTTGCGTGCCAATTTTTTGGAGGGAAAAATTACTGTTTCCCCCTCTCTTTCTCTCTATATTCACTGCTAAATGGAGAATTATTCCATTTTTTATATATATATTACAAATAATTTAAAATTTTATAAAATAAATATAGCTGTCTGAGAAATTAATAATTAACATGTCAGAAAGTGAATGTAAATGAAAGTGGAAAAAACATTCAATTTTACTAATTTTTGAACTAAAAATTATTAAATATAATATAAATATTTTTTTTTCTATTATATAAAAATAAATTCAAATAATTTGTGTTTCGCTTTGATAATATATGACATTATTTTAATATGAATAAAAATTAAAAATAGATAATTTTTTTAGATAATTAAAAATAGAATGTGATAGAGTTAAAAAGGCGGATAAAAATTAAAATAATAAATAAATTAGAAATATTAAAAATAGATAATTTTTTTTAATAATTATACATTTTGTAATTAAGATATTTATTGTGAAATGAAGGCAGGGATGTCAATTTTATTCGATCCGATGGATATCTGGTTTATCCCGATCCGAACGGATCGGATTTTATCCACCTCATTTAATCGTGAGACGGATATGTATATTAAAATTATTATCCGTCATGGATTCGGGTTTAAAGTATACCCGATCTAATTATTATTATTATTATTAAGAAACTAAGAAAGCCTAATATCCTTCCAATCTCTCTATTATTATTCTTAACAGGTGAATTAATGTTAAAAATATATATAAAAAAAATAAACATATATTAATCAGATAAACGAACATATTTATTTATCTGCCTCTCCCCGCTGTCTGTCCCCACTCCGTACTTGAAATAGGGTGGGTGGCAGGATGATAATAAATTTAAGTGGTGGTGCAAATTCAGATATAGCAATATGCACTTTTTATCCGTCTCGCTGTATCCCTAAATGAAATGAATATATTAAAATAGGCATTTAAAAAAAAGCATTTCTATATAAAATGAATTTAACAGTAAAATAACATAAATAAATTTTTGGATATTACATTAATTCTATATTTTCAATTTAATTAGACACAATACACGCCAAAATTGAAGTTTGAATAGTCCTTTAGCAGATTCCCATAAAATTAAAAACCACAAAATAAAATATAAACAATATTAAAAAATTTATATTTATGAATCAATTAAATTTTACACAAATTAATTTTTACAATCTGCCATTTCCATTTATATCCCATTCTACTCCTAATCATATGCATAGTGTAAATCAATTTTAAGACTCCTTATTAAGGAGATAAGATGATTAAATTAATCTCTTTGTTTTGGTTTGACATAATAATGTCACTTTTTACTAATTCGAGATTTTGATGATTGTGATATGATACATCCAGGACCACCAATCTTAGATTTTTGATTGGTGTAATCAAGAATACCCCATGAGCCATGATTTTGTTGTTTTTTCACCTGATGGTGTCCATAAAAATTGATGACGATGGATGCAAGATTTTTAAGAAAAATGGACACTTCTCCGTGCATAAAAAGGGATGCAAAAATTTAAAAAAGTGATAAAATGATAATGAAGTAAGTTTATTTAATAATAAAAAATAATAAATATATCAAATAAATATATATTTTAATTGAATAAATTAAAATTATTATAATATTATTAAAAAAATGAAAAAATTGAAAAAGAAAATGAAAAAATTTGAAAGAAAATTAAATAAAATTAGAAAGAATATGAAGGAAAAAAATAAAAGAAAATGAGATTAAATGATATTTTATTAGAGATTAAAGAATTAATTTTTTAAAATATAATGATTATTTTATTTATTTTAGTAAATTTTAGAAATTAAATAATAATTTATTTTAAAAAAATTTAAAATTATGGGGCAAAAAAATGGAAAAAAATAAGATTAAATTTAATTTTTTAAAATAAAATGATTATTTTATTAACTTTACAAAATTTAAAATTTAAAATATAATTTTATATTAAAAATTTTAAAAAGTTAAGACGGAGTATGTGCCGCTTGCCATAATAAAAATTCATCTTTGCCTTTATAACCACCCAATATTATTTTACGCATGATTTTGAAAATAATAATAATAATAATCAATTAGTGCCTTAATTCAGTAATAAAATGAATATTTTAAGAGTGAATATTAGGGTCTAAATTTCACGTAAGAAATTAATGTTAAAAAAAATAATAATAAGTATCATGTTGCTCGAGAGAAGTGGAATTTGATTAGGGATGGCAATGGGGCGGAGCGAGAGTGGGGCAACCATTCCCATCCCCATCCCCGCCTTAGCGGGGAATTCTCATTCCCGTCCCTGTTTCACATACGGAGATAATTTAGTCCCCATCTCCATCCCTGTGGGGATCCCCGTTCCCCGTGGGAATTCCCATTCCTCGCTTAAATTTTGTATTACTAAATTTATTTATATTTATAAAATTCATAAATAATAACTAAAAATATAAAAAAAATTATTTAGAAAATATTAATAAATTCAAACATACAAAACATCAACCAAATATAATTAAAATATAAATATTTTAATACATCAAAAATATTCAGTAATATTTTTTAATAAAACATTAAAAATTCAGCATACATTAAATTATGAGTACTTGAACAAATTTAATCTAATAAATGCTTTCAATAAACTCTAACAATCTCATAAAAATTATTTATTGAACAAATTATTCCTTATATATATATATATATATATATATATATATATATATA